>APFE031320288.1:39407-85518 GCA_000404065.3 Pinus taeda | reverse complement strand
TGGATGGGGGAGGGGTCCTGTGCGGTCCACCTCCAACCGAGAATGGGGAATTCGGAATTAAAACACAAGGTATCCAAAATATAAACGCTGTAGTAGAATGGAGGGATTATCCTCTCACTGACTCTGGTCTGATTCCTAAATTATCTAACAGCAAGGGCAAGCTTATCCGAAAGGATAGTGGCCCAATCCATAATCCAACTGTTGACTGCCACCTCCATGAGGGGAACCATTTCGATAGTAAAAATGGCGGAATCATGCAGACCCCATAATCTACACATCATTATAGCGGCATAGCAATAAGGTGAACACAAGGAGTCGACTGAGTACTTACCAGAGGATTCATGCTTGTGCTTACTTGGATTCTACCTCCAATCTTTGATAGTTTCAGACTCAATTTCATTCTCACTTGCGAACTTCTCTAGAAATGCGCTATTGTAAACTTTCTCTGGCATAGGCAAATGATACATTTGCCTCAAATCCTCTGGCTTGAAGGACCCAAAAATCCTTCCATCGTTTGCGATGAAAGTTCTGTCTGTGATAGGAATTTCTTCAATTGCCCACTTGATAACATCGGTGTATGGAAGCATTTGCTCTCTTGCCGCTATCCTATGTAGGAAGGAGTCGGCCAAGTCCTTGAGAGTGCACTCTGATTTTTTGGTAGAATCTGCGGTAGCTTCTTCTACCACCTGCTCAAGTTTCTCGGCTTCTGGCAAATCATAAGTTCCTTGCCAAGTTGTTCTGGCAAGGCCCGCGCACGTTGTATCTGATATCAAACATTTCTTGCTGTTTACTATTAGTTGTGGCGCGGCTGGTGAATCAATAACGCCTGCAACCTTCTTCTGCTTTTTACCCATTATGCCTGAATTGCTTTGAAAATCTGTATTCTGCACAGAGAGGTGGTTTTGGCGTAATACTGAGATAACAATGAAACTCACAACTGATAGTAAAATAGAAAGAAGAATGTCGATATACTTTGTCTTTATTAAAACACCGCGGATACGATCTATAGGCAGATCTGAGGGGATGGATTCATTTAAGGGACCGTATAGGACCTGCCACCTTATAAATGCTCATTAGTGCAATATTTGCCAAAAGATCTTTTAAATCATGCAATGGGCGTACTGGCGGCCGAGCGGGGATGATTATGCCTTAATTGTCATTAACTCAGGCTTTCCAATCACTTTAACGGTTTTTCGTTGAGAACTGTGCCTTATCTTATCGGATCGGGTAGGGGCGCGAGGGTAGTTTTAACAATGCTTTGAGTGTTGCCGATCGCCGATCACCGATATCACATCGAGGAAAGGCCTATGCGCATTAAGGATTCAACAGAGGAAACCACCGATCGCCGATCGCCGATATCGCATCGGCGAAAGACATATGAACAATGCTTGTGATAAGAAGGGGACTACCGATCGCCAATATCGCCGATAGCTTTATCGGGTCGGGGCTTTAACGATGGGTGCAATAGTGGTGCACAAGGGAATGGCCGATTGCCGATATCACCGATAGCTTTATCGCGTCGGGGGGAGCCTTTTGATTGCTTGGTGCATCCTTTATGTTATTGCGATATGCGATCTTGCGATCGCTTTATCGCAATAAACACATATTTGCTTTATTTCCAATGTTTAAAGAGATATTGCTTTTGAGGGGAAGTTTATAGAGCATTCCTTGGATTTGTTGGATTTTTACAAGGTAAGAGTTATTGACATCAATTTTATTTTAAGAGGGACCCATTTCATATTTTAATGGTTTTGTAAATAAAAATAAATATGAAATGGGGGGTTGTTTGCAAGGCACAACACAACCATATCATTTTCTTTATCAGGTTTTGAAAGCTTCATTTCTCCTTCAGGTTCCTTAAGCAATCTTTCCAAGAATTATATTTCCATATGAAATCTCTTTAGCAGTTCATCACAACTTCCATTCTCAGTTTTAGTCCTTTTCTCGCAATCCACTTGAGTATTTCATTTTTTGCACTATCATATTGTAAAGTTCTTTCATCAATTTCATCAGACAAATTCATTTTCTTACCTTCTTGGAATAATGCTATGGCATTTTCATTAGGCTTCTGGTCCATATCAACTTCATCTCACTGTCTCACACCAAACAAAATTTCATCTATGATCTCTTTCTGTTGCAACAAATCAACACCTTCTTCCTCTAAAAGGAATTCTCCATCATACTTCACCTCAAGAGCTTCATTCCTATTTGTGATAGTTTCACCAGACTGTCCATCATCCTCTGCATATCCTGCAAACATACACAAACTATGAGAATTAAAATCATAAGGCTCCATTGACTCATTTGCTTCCCTTGTCATCATATCTTCTAACTGTTCTGAACTATGCCAATAGTCCATGAGATCTTCAGATGATCTCCCATTATCCTCTTCACCCAACATTTCACCTTGTTATGGTCTAGAAATGGAAACTTCCATTTCTGCCTCTGATTCTCTAAGGTTTTCCATCAACCACTTTACCTGTTCTTGTTACAGCCTTCTCTGTAACTTAGGCCACTTCACTGGCTTCTTCTTCAAGACCCAACCTAGTCTTTGGTTCTCCTCTTGCAGCATTACTAACGCATCGAGTTCTTCTCTTATCTTGTCCATTTCTGTTATAGCTCCAAATCTCACTATTATGGTTTGAGATGCTGCACTCATGGCCTAGGGCAACCCCTCCTTCCAGACCTAGTCCAAAATCTAAAAAACAGTGTTTTATTCCCTGTACGCGACGTTGCCCTGAGTTAAACGCGTGTATACGCGGGTTCATATATACCCAACCCACGTATATGTATTAAAACACTTAAAAAAATATAAAACTCCTTATTTTCGGGCGGAGATCGCGGGTTTTACCTATTGATCACCTATTAGTGCCCGTGGCCTCAACTGTTCCCAACCAATTCCTAACTAAAAAACTACTTTGGAATTGGTATAAAAAGACACCAAAGGGAAGGCCTAAGGGAGGAGAGAAGAGAGAGAAAGGTTACTATACTGAGATTTCCCCCTGATCAGGTCTGAAGACCCTTGTGCCTTCTGCACTTCCCTCATTTGTACAGGAAACCCTTGTTTCCTTGTGATTTGATGTTCATCCCTTAGTTATGACATCTTGGAGTGAGTATTGGAAGGAGACCTACTAGAGGCTTGAGGCGGACAGATCCAGAAGGAGGCTGAGCTTTGAGCCTACAGAAGTTGTTCAGGTGATATTGCTCTTTTTTGTACTATTCTATTTGTCTAATAAAGAAACACGTCTTGTTCCCGATATGCTTCTTTCTTTATGTTAATGATGTTCATGTTTGAATTTCATGTATGAATGGATGTCTAAAAATTTATAACTAACTCCTTTCTTGTATAACATAAAGATGATTTTCATATAAATCTTTGTCCATATACTGCTGCATTCTTTGGAATTGTTGGTTTTGCAGGGCAAAGGAGTGGAAGGGACGCGAAGAAGGGTTTGGACCCTTGAGGAACTACCCGAATGTAGGACCTGAGGTACGTCCTTCTTACTTTAGAAATAGATTTTTCTAGCATAATGGCTGTGTGTGTGCATGTTTCTTGATTTAGACACCTTTCAGTCTGCTAGGGTTCCACCCAAGAGCCGTAGGGGATAAAATCCCTCAACAACCGGGACTACGAGAGAGGTCAGGAATACCGTGTCAACACCATACATGAGCTCAAAAGGGGACATGCCTATAGATTTCTTTTGACTTACTCTGTCTGCCCAAAGTGCATTAACAAGATTTTTGTGCCAACTCTTCTTGTTCATTTCCAGTAGCTTTTTGATAATATTGACCAAGTATTTATTTGAGGATTCTGCCAATCCATTACCTTGTGGGTAATATGTGGTTGAGTGCCCCAAGGTAATTTGATATTTATTACAAAAGTCAATCAGTCTTTTAGATTTAAAAGCTGTTGCATTATCAGTGATCAGCTTATTTGGAGAACCAAAACGAGACAAAATATTATTTTCAAGAAATGAAATGATTACCGAATCAGTGGCCTGCCTAGTGGGAATCACCTCAATCCATTTAGTAAAATAGTCCGTCATTGTGAGGATCCACTTGTGCTACGCTGAAGAAGTAGGATGGATCTCGCCAATGAAGTCCAAACCCCACTGCTAAAATGGAGCACTTACTTCAATTGGCTTGAGTGGTAAAGGCTGCAATTTTTCTCCTACCTTGAAAAATATGACATTCGTGGAAGCTTGCAACAATTTGTACACATCAGCAAAGAGATTTGGCCAATAATATCCCGCTCTTAAAATTTTCTTGGCTGTTGTCTTCTAAAATAGATGACCTCCACAATCTCCCTTATGAAAGTCTTCCATAACCTATTTTTCCTCTTCTTCAACCAAACAATTAAGCAAGACACCACCAGGATCTTTCCAATAGAGTGCATTATTCATGATACAAAACTTGGCAGCCTTTAATTTCAGAGTGCTACTTTTATTCTTAGCCATTCCAGGTGGTGGTGACATATTTTGGAGCACATAAACAATGCCCGAATACCAAGGAGAAAGAAGAAAAACTTCTGATACCTGAGTGGGTGAACTTTCTTCGCCTTCCTCAGACATAGTAGTAGTGAGTTTAATGTCCAAGGCATGCAAATTTCACTTAGCCATTATTTTGGCCAGCCCCTATCCTTTGATGAGATTTGTTGGTTTGATCTCCACGTCATATTCCAACAAAGCAGCAATCCATTTACCTCGTCTCCCTTCTGGATTTGTTTGCACTAAGACATCTTTAACATCAGCATTAGGGACATAAGCAAGGATGTGAGGATGCAGAATATAGACTCGAAAATCTCGCAGTGCCTTTACCAAAGAAAGAGCTTGCTTTTCAATAATATTATACTTTAAAGCTACATCCCTTATAGTTCTGCTGAAAAATACAATTGGTTTCTCAAGCTCGTCTTTTTTTTGCATCAAGACCGCTGCCATAGTATGATCTGAGGGAAATGAAAACAAAACGAAATCTTGGGTATAATCCAGGCTGATAAAAAACGAAGCTGAAGAAAGGGAAAATTTCACCAAATTAAAAGACTTAATTGCTTCCTTGGTCCACTTCATTACACTATCTTTCTTTAGCATGTTTGTGATTTCCCTTAAATGTTCTGCAAAATCGGGCACAAAGCAATGTAAGAAATTCATCTTACCGTTGAACGATTGGATCTCCTTTCTACTTCATGGAAAATCAATTTTCTGAATGGCTTCTACTCAAGATGGATCAATGCAGATGCCCTCTTTTGATATAATATGACCGAGAAGCTTGCCTTCATCCATGGCAAACAAACTCTTCATTGGATTGAGAGATATACCATACTTTCTACACTGCTGAAATACAATCTTCAAATGATAAAGGTGCTCTTCATCTGAATTAGAAAAAACTGTCAAATCATCAAGATAAACAACTAAAAATACATCCTTTTCATTAGCAAATGCAATATCCATTGCCCGATGAAAGGTCGCACCAACATTCTTCAATCCGAAAGGCATCTTGGCATAATGAAAACTTCCCCACGAAGTGGTGAAGGCTGTTTTATCTCTGTCATCCTCATGGACCAGAATTTGGTTATAACCTGAATACCCATCAAGTAGTGACATGCGAGATGATCCAACTACTCTTTGAAGTATGTGATCCATCTTGGGCAATGGATAGTTATCTTTCAAGGATACTTTATTTAGATTTCTGAAATCAATACATAATCGAATCTAACTTGTTTTCTTGCGCACAGGAACCAAATTTGAAATCCAATCTGAAAATCTTATGGGGATGATTATGCCAGCTTTGTACAACCGATTCACTTCCTTCTCTATTGAGGGTAGTGGCTTTGGATTTATTCTTCTTAACTTCTATCGAAATGGCTTTTGATTTGGCTTGATCGGAATGATATGCTGAATTATGCTTGTGTCATATGCCTTCAAATCTAAATAATCCCACGCAAATACATCAGTAAATGAAGATAATAAATTGATATACTTTGCTTTTACCTATGGAGGAAACACCTTCGATAACTTCACCATTCTAGGATTTTCTACTGATCCAATGTTCACATCCTCAACTCCTTTCTCGGTTGACAGCAAGCTCGGTTTTCTGGCTACATCATCTTGATCAAACAGCTCTTCTAAAGTTATTAGACCTTTAGGAATGACATTGTCCTTTAGTTGCAAAACTTCCATCTAATTGACTTCTATATCTGCTTCACCATCATCATGCTCCCCATCGTTAGAAGTGTCTTTGAATTTACCTTCATTTTGCAAAAATTCTTCGATCTCTTTATCATCTTGAAACACTTTCCAATACCTTTGATTGTCAGGGATAGATGGGCGATATTTCACATGAATTTCAAACTTATTGTTTGAATTCATTAGAATTTTTAAATTACTTGCTGCTATTGCAAGTGAATCTACAATGACATTCTGAACACGAGGGACACATGTCAAAGTGTAATCTGAAAACAATATGAAGATATCTAATACCGCATTGTGGTAGGCCCACATTCGAGGATGCTTAGCTTGGTATTCCCCTTTCACCTACTTGATAACTAACTCGGAGTCACCATATACTGAAATTCTTTTAGCATTTAACTTTCTAAGAATTTTCAAACTAGCAATTAAAGCCTCATATTTAGCCTCATTATTTGAACAGTTAAAAGCCAATTTATACGAACAGACCCTTACATTACTTGGCACTTTGTTGGGGGAGAAAACAGGGCTACGTATCCAAATGCCAATTCCAGCACCTTCTCTTCCTACTATGCCATCAAAATCCATGCTCCACAAACCGGCTTCTTCCTCTTCCAAATGCTAAAATTTTGTTTTCTCTTTTACTTTTCCTTGTTGTCCATCAATATTTTGCTGCTGTCAGAGGCTGATTGCTCAGCTGTACTATCAAGCCTTTGTCTTTCTTTCTTTAAGACCTCTCTGAAATTTTTAGTGATCTATGGAATGTCTTCTACTTCAACTACTTGGCTATTTACATCATTAAAACTATCAGAATATAAAACAAATGATTCTAAATTAGTATGTACATAGTTGATTGGATGATTTACAAGTTTCTCCTTGCTAGTGATCATGTACTTCATCTTTTGCTCCCGGTATAATTTCCTCATCTAACCAAACACGGGAATAGTAGCATAGGAGAAATCAAGCTGCAATGTCCCTTTAAGTTTTTCTCCCCAAGATCTGGAAATAATCATGCCAAATCTAGGAGGAATATCCACCACAACCACATCCATCAAAATTTTTTTAGTTGGAATCTGATCCAAACTGGCCACCAAATCTTTAATAAGACCAATGCATCTTACTCTACCGGAATCAAAGGAGTAAAGGTCATGATACTTTCTCGTGATGTTCAAACCTAATTTCTCCATGATTGCCTTAGGCATGAGATTATGAGAGGCTCTGGAATCAAACATAGCATTGTGTAATAGAAAGTCATGAACTACATCACTATCTTGAGACTGACCTTCCAATGCTGGACCAAAGATCAACTCAGGTTGGTCGTCCTCGACGTTTACCATATCAAATAATGGATCTAAATTCAAAATCTTGGACAACTGACCTTTATAGCTATTGTTCTTCATCAACTCAATCAAAGGAATAGATACTTTTAACTTAGAAATTTCATTTTCTAAGTTAAAACCTGAAGTTTTCTCTACCTCTTTAGCTGAAACATCCTTCTTTTCAGTTTTCTCCTTTGATACACTTGGCTGATTTGATATTTCATTTGCTGATGGTCTTTTGCTGGTGGTAGGATCAGCTGTCTCTTTTCCCTTTTTCTGCACAATGGGAGGATCATTCTTTGGCAATGTTGCCTCCTTCCTTTTTCTGAATTGGATTTATGGGTACATCTCTACTCTTGAGTGAATATTCTCACTTCTGGGCTATCAAGGCATCCATGTAACCCCTCTGATATTCATCAGACTCTTCTTCAAGAACTATCTCATTTTCCAAGATGAAATTTTCATCCCTTTGTACAGATGGGCTCTCTGAATACTCCTCATCTTTAGTGATAAAAATTGGCATATCATCAGGTGTAAAAAAATGATTCTCCTCTCCAATTACGTTCTCCTCATCATCTGATTCCGGACCATGTACAAAATTCTGTTGTAAGGGTGTCTTCACCTGTTGCTGTGTTGCTTGGTCTTGTGCTCATTGCTCTCATTGTTTGATTCTGAATTGTGGTTGCTGCTAACCACGGAAGTTTGGATTTCTAACTTGTGCTTCAGGCTTATACATGGTTAACCTGTCAAACATCTTCTCAATCTTACGGAGCACTTGATCTGAAGTGGAAACTTCTTCCTTTATCGTGTCCTTATTTTTAGCCTTTGTTCTAGCTCTCTTGGCAAGCAGATTTGCTTCAACGCTAACTGCAATTTTCTGCATGTCTTTCAAAGTGCTCGTATCTCTTTATCTTAATTGATAGGCCATATCAGGATCGAAGCCATCAGGAAACTTAATCAAAGCCATCCCCATAGGTGGCTTTATATCAACAGGAATTGCATTATAAACAGAATTGAATCTAATACAATAATCTTGAACAGTCTCACCAACATTCCTCTTGATGTTCCCATATTCAGAGAGGATTTGAAGAGAGTTTTTCTTCACTTCCCAGTGATCCAAGAATTGTCTCTGAAGATTAGGCAATGTAGTGATACTTGCAATCAGCAAAGCTCTGAACCAGTTCCTCACTTCACCTCCAAACGTTTACACAAACAGTCTCATTGTCACATTTTCAGTATCAATCTCATGAAGGTCAAAGAAATCTACGATCCTATCCACATGTTGCTGAGCTGTGATACTTTTAGGAGTGCCATCAAACAATGGAATTTTGCTATGATAATCGGTGGGCATGCCATCCAAATTTTGAGGCAACACAAGGGGTGCATATCGGGCAGCCATCGCTCTTGGTGGATTTACCACTGGCCTTGGAGATGTAGGAGGAGTTGGAGCAGATGATTTATGAGGTGTATGAGGTGTGGATGGAGGTGAAGAAATTTTTTATGTTTGAGGGGTAGAAGGAGTGTATGGAGGTCACACCACTATATATTTCTGATCAAAGATGGAAGGCTGCACGGGCATGGTGGGAATGAAAGGAGTATCCATAGGAATTTCTGAACTAGATGCAATAGCAGATGACCCAAGAGTTGCAGATGCAGACTCTAAGAATTCAGGAATGTTTGTAGCCACAATGGAAGTTTGAAGTTTCAAGATACAATCATCAATTGATTTATTGGCCTTTTCAGTTTCAAGATCTTTGACAAACTCTGGATTTAGGACAGTAGAACCAACAACACTTTCGGATTTGGTCTCAAACAACGACAGATCAAAATGTTTGTCAAACTCAAGGTCTTCAAGATACTCAAAAACAACACGACATGAACGAAATTTGAACATGGTAATCACAGAACTTTCTCGGCGAAGGGTTCTTGGAATAAGATTGGGATTTTCATACACAGGAGGTGGATCAAGATCAAGATTCGCTCTGGTGTGTCATCTGGAAGCCAATGTGTTGAATTATTCCCAAAAATCAAACAGAAAAAATCAACTTATTCAGCCTATCAAATTCTAAACTCATCATCCAACAGTCTAGAATTATCTGATGTACTAGGGAAATTTGCAAGTCAGATGTTCTCTTTATAAGACTAGACCGGAGATTGACTAAAGTAGCTTTTATCTACTTATGCACTCCCAAAGCAATGTGCAGTTCAAAGGCTACCTGGAATAACTTCAGGCTCTGTCTATAGTTTATAAAATGAAGAACACTAACAAACAAACAATCTCTTCCCCAGTACAGTTGCCAATATGTTAGGGCCTAAATCTACCTCAAGCTGAGAAAGGCAGAATCTAGGGTAACATCGAACCACGCTTAACCTAGTAGCTAGCCCTACTAGGTCAGGAGAGGGCTCTCTCCTTGTCAATCTCAACAAAATATGATCAATGAGGTTTGAGATGACTAATGTGAAAACTAATTTTAGGCTAGGTATGTGTTCAAAAGAGTTTGATTGAATTTGATGATGTTTTGTTGGCTCAAATGTGAAAGGCAGATTTGGGTCCAGGGAATGAGGCTCAATTTTTGAGAGATCTCTATGGGGCAAGGTAGGAAAATGGTTCGATACTTCAAATTGAGTGAGATGGAGAGATTTTAGACTAGTGAGGACTTGAATAGGGCATGAAAATCTCAGGGATCCTCTTCAAATAGTTGAAAACATAAATAACTAAACAAACCCTAGGTAGAGCACTACAAATCAATGAATTCTACCTTTATCCCTATTTGATTTAGTTAAGATGAAGAAAAGAGAGACGATGACATATAGAAAACACATGTAAACTTACAATTACAGAAGGAAACACGATACCAAATCAAGATTCCACAAGAATCCCATAAAGTGCTGCAAACCCTGGTCTATTCCTTAGGCAAACTGCTGAAATAAATATACAATCAAGCTCCAAGCTTTCCCAAAAGTCCAACCCTTGATAATGATTGAAAAAAAAGTAGATATAGGCAATAAACAACTCATCCTAGCCTTTAAGGCTCGAGCTCATAAGTTTAGGATTTGTTCCAACAAACTCTAAACTGAGAACTGAAAAGTAGGCAGTGGAATAGCTTACCTCTAAAAACTAGGGAACTGATTTATTCAGTTGCAAACTACCTTTCCATGGATGAATCTACCTCTATGAGTGAAAATTTAGCATAATTACATCAAAACCCATCAAGTCACATTAAATTACATCATGAGTTTGACTATTAGAAAGAGAAAAGTCAGACTGTGAAGAAACTAGGTGAAAAACAGAGTTTTTAGGCCAAAATGAGCAAATTTCCTCCTATGCACTACGCTGATTTCCCTATGTGTAGCGCCTTTTTGCAGCTGATTTTGGAGGCCTTTCCGTGCACCAAATTTGCTCCAATTGGGCTTCTTGGAAAGGTCTACCTGTCTACTTTCCAAAAAAACTAGAATTTCAATTTGGCCTCCATTTTCCCCTCCAAAACTGAGTTCTCCCAACACTACTTCCTGTGTGTCCAAAAAGGGGCAGAAAGGTCATTTTTGAGGTGTTTTTGACCTTTTTGGAAGCTCAAGACCTGTCAAAATTTCTGTACCATTTATGAGCATTCATATTTTTCCATGAAAAATCTAAAAATGCTAAGTTTTCCTCAAAAGGAGGTCCCTAGCAAAAGCGTGCGCCAGGTGGCACAACGCATCAGGCAGAAAAATCTGTTTTTTAAGCCAAAAATTTCAAAATTGCAAAAAATGTCCCAAATTTCTTGAAATTTGAGCTAAGTGTGCTTCATTAAGTGCTGTGTTGGGCCAAGGAAGCCTCAGCCAAGATCCAAAGTCTATCTTTCTCTTTTCGCTTCCTTGATGCTTTCTTCAACTTGGCCTTCAAATTCCTAATTCTTGCTTTGCACACCTTCTTTTTCGCCAAGTAATGGTAGGTCATGTGCCTCAACATCTTTTTCTCTCTGTTGGCCTTCTCTAGCATCTTTTCCAAGTGGATATTTTCCCTCTCAAGCCAAGATTCATGATCAACATCAATTTCTTGTTCAAGTGGTGTTAGCTTGATTTTCTTCCTCTTGGTAGCTTGCCAGTTTTCTCATATGTTTTGTAGCTCCATAATGGTTTGCTGATCCTCCAGCTATTTATTTCTTTTCTCTAGATATTTGATTATCCACTTGGCTCTTTTTAGGTTGAGAGACAAATCATTAATGTCCTCTTGTTGCTCTCAAATAATCTCCTTAAGCTTTGAGCTTTGTGAGCCCAAATCAGTGTCATCATCCTGAATAAGAATGAAATCTATCTCTTGCCCTCCTGAAGGCCCCTCATCATGTAATGGCCACTTTCCCTTGTCCTATACCTACTCTGTTGATGGAGGAAACGAGACCCCTTCCACCCCGGGTGGAGATAATACTTGTTTTGCCACTGCAAACAACCTTCTAGTGCCATTTTGGTAGCTGACAAACACAGGCACACTAGTGGTTTGTGTCTCATGAATCTCCTGCTGATGTGAAGGCCCTCCTATCTCATGAAAAGTTGTTGGGGGTACCTGAGGACCTGTAAAGACCTCATGTGCAATGAAATCCTCCCATGAGATGTTCTGTAAACCAAGCTGATGCAAGACCACAATTTTGATTAGTGCAAAATGATATATGTCGTTATACTACTGCTGAGGAGGCTTCCTGTGCACTAAGGTGGTCATCTTCTCAATGTTCCAGCAAATAAAATAGGGGAGATTCATCATTCTAACCCTAGTGAAGTGCATCAACAATTTGATGTGATAGGCATAGAGGCGAGAAAACCAGTACTCACAGCTGAAATATTTAATTATGAGTTTCATCAAGGGAGCATATGTGACATGTCTCTGATAACCAACCTTTATGTAAGGCTCATAATGTTCTCTATCAATCAACTGCCTTTTATTCCACTGCTCACCAACATTTGGAATGCCAGTTGCTTGATAAATAGTCTCGGGTGTCAAGGTGAATGCCACACCTGCCAAAGTGACTTGGCCATTATGAATATGGAGCACAAACAATCTGGCCAACTCATGATGGTACTGGACTCTCTCTACCATCTCACTGAACTGATAACAAGATTGGTGTTGAAAGCATGTGACAGCAAGAGGATAGGCCAGCAGCTCGGCAAGTGAAGTAGTCTCCTCTCGTATATGTTTACCACCCTTGTGAGGTCTCCTTGGTGCATGCATTTCTCTAGAAGAATCGTTGACTGTCTCCTCATCTCGATCATAGGAAGGATCTGACTCCATGTTTGCCAATGTTTGAGTTTTCTTAGATGAGTATGAAGATATTTCATGGTTTCTTTAGGTTTTTGCTGCCAAGGATAAGAATGTATGAGGGACTGTGGAGGGAATGTGTATGAGGGATTTTGGGAATATTGCTGTCAAGTTTCTGGGGATTAGAAGGGTTTAGGGAATAGTATTTAGGCTTTGAGACGATAATTAGGGTTTGGGAATATTTAGCTAGGGTTTGGGATAGTGGGATTTAGGGATAAGGGGTTAGTAAATTTAGGGATATGGGGATTAGGGAATGGTTTGATGAAATTGGAAAATGAATGAGGGAATGAAAGAGTGAGGGAGTGAGAAATGGCTAGGAATGGAATTAACAGCAAAAAACACAATTCATAAACCCTATGCAATTGTTTTTGTCAAAAAATGCAAGGAGTAAGGGTTTTGATTTTTTCCCATTAAATCACCATAGGCACTAAGATAAACTCACTTTTTGATTGGGAGAAATGTCAACTTACTTGGACAAGTGAGGATTGAGCAAAATTTTCAATTTTGGGAGAGTTTGTGGGAGAAATCGACTTCCAAACCCTGTGTGCCGCACCACAAACCCAGTGTGCCGCGCCCTCTCAAATCGTCATGCCTGTGTAAAATTAACACTGCAAAGTGCGGCCCAATGCGCTGCGCCCACGACCCAATGCACTGTGCCACTGAGATATCAAACTTGCTGCAATTTTTTGCCTCCTTCTCTTCAACACGACCTTTCTCTTGTTCACTCTTTCTCCTTTGGATGCAAATGAACTCTTTAAACATAAAAAATGGTTTATATACATAGGATTTTAATTTTTCACTTATAAAAACCCACTTTGTAATGTTTTCCTTTGACTTGCTTTTAAAACTCTGTTTTTGGGCAGTTTGCTTTATTTTTTGCCTTTGATGAACTAAATGATTTGAATTTTTGTTTGCCTTGCAGGTGATGGAGTTGTTGAAGCTTGGCAAGGTGGCCAGGGTCGCCACTGAATTTTTACATATGGAAAAACATGAAATTACATCAAATTTGTACATAAAAATATAAAAACTCTATTTTTCCTCAAAACAGGGTTTTGAGGAAAAATCAATCACCAAGCATATGATTATGGAAATTATTGTTGCTGAAACTTTATTTGACCTCCTCATGCACCTGCTGATTGTTATTGAGCATTTTGAAGACCTTATTGACAAAACCCTAAACCTAATGAGACCCAAAACCCTAAAAATGACTTTTGCAGATTTAAAGACAAAAATTGACTGCACATGATCTAGATGAGCGAAAATGGGCTAGCAGGTAAAGGACATGAGGGAAAATGTATAATAATCCACTACCGTCAAATGATCCATGACCCTAATGGAATGCAGTTGACCGAATGAGACACCTAGCATACAATGCAACAAGAGAATTTGATCACTGACAGAGAGATGAAGGTACCAACACTAACAGAGTGTTCAAGAGTTTACTCAGGAGTTCGGAAAGAAAGCATTGGCACTTGGTATTTTATTGGATACACATGAAACTTTGTTAAAATACATCAATAGTTTACATTCATATTTGCAGCATACTTTATTGTTTTTAATCCTGATGATTTTGATGAGGTGTGTGTTTAGGACATACATATTGAATCAAGTGGCAGACCATTTAAATTTTCATCTCAGTCATCCAAAGAGTTGGAAACCAGAGATTCCAGTGATTGTAAGGGGAAGAGCATTTCAAAGAGAAAGAAATCAGCAATCGTTCAGAAGGAAAGACATACTTGTTCTCATTACTAGAGAATCGGTCATGATGAATCGAAGTGCTAGAAACTTCATCCAGAACTTAAGCCCAAAAAGTTCCTTAAGGTGAAGGATGAAAAGAATGCCATTGCAGCAATCCAGAAGGATCTAGGTTCAGATTCAGGTGATGAAAGGAGGATAATCGCCATTGTTACAATAGGTAAAACTTTTGATACTGGTTCAGATTTGAAAACTAATTTATCTTCTTCAAACATAAATCCTCCACATGAGGATAAAAGAGTTGAACTCTTCCACATAAGGATAACTTCTAAGCATACAAAGATTGACACAATGTTTGACAGTGTATAGCAAGCAAATTTAATATTTGAACATATAGTTAATCAATTGGGATTGGAGACACAGAATCATTCAAAACCATACCCATTAGGTTGGATTAATAAATCAACTCAGATACATGTCACAAAGTAGTGTTGGTTAAAATTTTCAGTTACATCTAAGTACATTGATGAAGTGGAGTTAGATGTGGTCCCAATAGACATATGTGAAGTTGTCTTAGGAAGTCCTTATCTTTATGATAGAGATGCAGTGTTTTACAGAAGAGAACATAAATATCACCTAAAGAAAGAAGGGGTTGAATTTATTGTTAGGGCACATAAAGTCAAATAAAACTTGGATTTAATTGTTACAAATCAAGTTAAGCAGTTAATAAGTTCAAGTAAATATGTACTCATGTTTATTGAGGAACAATATAAGGATGATTGTTCAGAATGCGAGATTCAGTTTATAGATCAATTGGTCAAGGTGGTTAATTATTTTCCAAGAAATATTATTCATGAACATGATGAGAAACATGAGATACATTTAATGTCCCATGAACATCTTCTTAAAGACAGAATGACTCTCAATTCATTCATTCAACTGAATTCTAGAAACTATCATCAGCAGTGTATTGCAGGGAATGGTACATGTGATTCTAATTAGAGACTTGTTTCAGAAGGTATGTTTATTTTCGGTTTCAAGGGTGCAGGTCAGTATTGTGGAAAGTCAATGTTACATTTCTTTGGTAATGCATCATCATTTCATGCTTTAAAAAGTAATGAAGCCTCTTTTCAAGTGGAGAGGAAGTTTAGAAGTTTTCATGACAAATCATTTTCGAAAGCAGATCTAAAGTTTCCTTATCATGATTTGAAAACTAATGCATTAAGTGAAAGTGTAAGTCAGTGGAGATATCAGTTAATAGATGAAGAAGTAATGATTCAAGTAAATCAACAATTACTTAGATACTTCCAAAATCAAACTAAGTTGCAGCAGTGTTTACATCACAACTGGATGAGTTCTGTGTAACAAGTTCACTTAGTAATCAGTCAACAGGAAAGTAAATCAAGTCAAGTAATTGATATGAAGTCAAAATCAAAGGAGTCTTTGAATATTTCAGTTATTCTGGAAAGTAGATTTTTAATACCCATCAGATGTATTGAACAAAGTTCTACAAATATTGTTTTCAAAGATGTTTTTGAACAACTAACTCATGATTCTTCGTGGAAAGAATTCAATTACCATATTGATAACAAGTTGTTTGCCCATCATCACAAGTTGTTCATACTGCCGATGGAAGAAACAGGTCACCAAATTGAAAGGTGTCATGGTTAGCATCATCAGGGTTATCATATGCAAGTGATTGATCGAATGTATTGGTGCATCGTCAGGTCAAGGTGGAAAGAGAGGGAGTTATACCCTCATCAACTATTTGTTTAGTCAAACTTTTGTGGTCCAAAAGCTTTCAATTGGAGAGGAATGATCCAGGAGGATCCATCAATCCAATTACGCAGGTGTTCAAAGTGTCGTCATTAGAGTTCATGGGTATAGATCAGTGTCATCATTGCTTCAATTCAGTTTCGACAGTGCTAGTTATGATCAAGTTGTTCAGGTAATGTTCATAGGTTTTCATGGCATTCAGCAGAGATGGTTTAGTGCCTGGTTGTTGACTTGAGTTCATTGACAGTTCCCCAGGGTTTGGTCAATGACATGTGTTTTGTTGTTTGACAAACAGGATTGGTGTCAACATGGTTGTACCATCCATCGCAGAGGTTTGATATATCGTCAAGGTGTCATCCATGGCATAGGTTCATCGTCCAGGTTGTTGTTACAAAGACATATGGAGTCAATGATGTGCGTGGGTTTTGTCATCGCATGTGGTTTTATGTCACATTGTGACGAAAGATTGTAAAAGGGTTTTTAAGATTCTAGACCTAAAACCCTAAATCCTACAACTAAGTCCTAATGACTAAACCTAAGACCTTAAAACCGTAATTCATTATGCCTAAAATCAAATCTCATGCTAAACACCATTCCATAAGTTCTAAAGCCATGCATCAAATCCATGTACAAATATTTACCTTAAAACCATAGTCCTAAGTTCTAAAGCCATGCATCAAATCCATGTACAAATCCTCACCTAAAACCCTAAACCTATGTGTTACACTGTTATGAAACCAGCTCAAGAAAATATAGAAAAGATAGATCAACGCCTTAGAATTCAGCCTCTTCGAGGGGGCAACCTCCTTTACATTACATAAATGAACAATTCTTGGATGATACAAAATGAAAAGACCTCCTTTCTATATATAGGAGTCTAAGGGGTCATAACATAATCAGAGCCTACATAACAATAATAATGTAAGGGCGCAATAATAACAATAGTGGGCTTCTATGGGGCACAATAGTAACAATATGGGAACTACGTGGATACATCAATATAATAAGTGGGTTGTACTAATAAAAATAAGGCGTTACACTAGTAGTATAGGGGCCTAACATGCCCCTCTCATTCAAAAAGCATTGTCCTCAATGCTTGAGCAGTTCTTGATGCTTATGTATAAATTTCTTGTCCTCCCATGTGGAATCTTCAGTGAGTAAGTTCTTCCACTTGATGAGATACTCTGAAATTGATTGATTTTGTAGCTGTCGGGTTATTTTCTCTGTGACTGCTCCAGGTTCCAATATGATTTTTCCTTCCTCTTAAATTTCTAGGAATATTGTTTGAATTGGGATCTTTTGCAACTTTTGAATAAGTGGCCATACTTCTTCATCCTTCTTCCATTCATCCCGCTTCGTTTATCCAATCTGGTTGGATAATAGAAATAGCACAAAACAATGCTTCCACATCCTCATCCTTGAAGAGTCTTCCCATTCGGTAAGGTCGCCATTTTTTAATTGCATGTAGTATTGCCAACATTTCCTTCTCATAAATAGCTTGCTTGAGATGTAGCAGTAAAAATACCCAATCACCTACATCAAAACATTTTTCACTACGATGTTGATCTACCTGTTGTTTCGTTTGATTTTGCACCGAAGTGGCATTATCTTTTAAAAGTTGGAGAACTTGTGTTGATGCTCGATGTGATCCTTCACTGCTTGAACCTTTTTCTTCTTGATATGTCCTTCTATCTCTAGAGTTTGAGGAGTGGTAATTTCTTCCAATCCTTTACAAGATATGGTCGGATTCATTTCTTGATGCTCGATGTGATCTTTCACTTCTTGAACATTTTTCGTCTTGATATGTCCTTCTATCTTGATAGTTTGAGGAGTAGTAATTTCGACCAATGAATTACAAGATATGGTTGGATTCATTTCTTCTTTCTCGCTGTGATCTTTCACTTCTTGTACCCTTTTCTTCTTGATATTTCCTTCTATCTTGAGAGTTTGAGGAGTGGTAATTCTTGCCAATGCTTTACAAGATATGGTCTGATTCACTTCTTCTTTCTCTGGGTGGGGTCCTGGCGTATATCCTCTTCTTTTGATGTTTCTTGATCCTTTTCTTCCTCCTCTTCATATTCTATGTAAAATAATTTCTTCTCAGCACACTTATGACCTTTAGTGCATTCGCTATCACAATTGTAACAAAGCCCTTTTTCTGTTTTTTCTTCCAATTGTTGTGGTGTAACCCTTGTAGGTTGTGGAAGGCTAGGAGAAACAACACTTCCATCTTTAATGTGCATTGAAAACACTTATCTCATTTTTCTTTCCACTATGTCACAAAGCCCTTTTACTCTATCCAATTGTTGTGGTGTTGCTCTAAAGAAGGTGTTGCTCTTTGTATCCTCATAATGTGCTATCAGTTCCTCCGTGAAAATTGACCACCTAACAAGTTTTTTACGAGAACAAAGCCCTTCATACCATAAAAATTGATCTGGTTCTAAATATGGAGATGCAATACATACCTTTTGTAACAGTGGTACACCATGTAGATCAAAATATTGCTCCATCTGAAGTATCCAATTTACCAGATCCTTGCCATCAAACTTCCTCATCTTTCTTTTTCTTGATTTTAGGAGCTCAATCTTGAAACGACTGTAACTCTGTACTTTTGGATATTTAAGTTTTGAAATTATGGCCTGCAGTAGCCCTCTATGTCCTCTTTCCAATGCCACTAGTCTAATCCAAATTGGATTCTTGAAGGAAGAGTTATGAAAAATCTCCCACAGTGACTTGACTATAGACTAGTTCAGTAGAGCGAACTTGTACGACATGCCACAAGTCACTATTTCGACCTTTGGCTCTAAAAAATATATACAAGAAATAATAGTCCATCCTCTTTCTGTACCTTCTTATGAAATTTCAATCCAATGCTCAGAGAAAAAGTTATGATGATTTTCCCCAGGTCACCTGTTTGGAATGTAATTCAGGAGTTTGTAAAAAGACCAACTTCCTCAGATCATATCTCCGCAAATATAGCGCAAAAAACTCTGCAATTCAGACCTAAGATTCAACACGATGTCTTCTCAAATGGTTTTTTTTCAGCTTCTGAAATGTCACAGAAAAAAAAAGTTATAGCGAAAATTCGACAATGACTTGTTTGGAGCAGCGAAACCCTAGAATCCAAAGCTCTGATACCAAATGTTATGAAACCAGCTCAAGAAAAGATAGAAAAGATAGACCAATGCCTTAGAATTCAGCCTCTTCGAGGGGGAAACCTCCTTTACATTACATAAATGAACAATTCTTGGATGATTCAAATGAAAAGACCTCCTCTCTATATATAGGAGTCTAAGGGGTCATAACATAATCAGAGCCTACATAACAATAATAATGTAAGGGCACAATAATAACAATAGTGGGCTTCTATGGGGCACAATAGTAACAATATGGGCACTACATGGGTACATCAATATAATAAGTGGGTTGTACTAATAACAATAAGGGGTTACACTACTAGTATAGGGGCCTAACATACACATAAAAACCTAACACATAAAACTATGTCTATTAATTCTCAGCCTTTGCAATGTAATAAACATTATAAATACAATAAAGTAGGCACTAACTACGCGGCTAACCGTGTTGGAACCGGTAGAGAAGGCATGTGAGTAGGGATTACAATGGCGGAGGTTATAGTTATATGTCCCTAACCATGGGCCGCTAACTGTATTGGAACCACCGAAGGAAAAGGTCATGTGACCTCATGCTGGATAGCCATTGGGCTTCCTAACCGTCGGGTTACAAAACCATCAGAACTTCGACATGTGAATGGGGATGCAGTTAACCATTTTTGAAACCACGGCAGAACCTTTGGCACACTGACCGTGGGCTTGGTCCAGTATTCACATAAGTTGTCCAACCTCTTCCGCGTGGTTAGAAAACAGCTAACGGGTTCCACTTTATAACAATGTCATTTTGGGTTTTAATGTGTATTTTTGGATTAATTTAATTCCAAAAAGGTGAATGTCACTATGAGACATTAAATAATCCTAATCAAAACCCGAATTCAACCCAGAAATCAGCTAAATACACCTCAAATGTAGTTAAGGAGGTTTCCATGTACCTGCAGGTTTATAAAAGGCAGATTTGTCCTTTGAAAGAGAAGAGTCGATTTCAAACTTTTGTATGAAGGTTCTGGAGGTTAGAGGCTAATTTTGTTCTCATGGTTTTGGGAGCATCGGGAGTCAAATTTGGAAACCTTAAGCAGCATTGAAAATTTGGCTCAGAGAGCTATCTGATGACAGAGGTCAAAATTGCCTATGTGCAAGTTCAGTCTATCTAATTCACTGTGTAATCAACACTTTCTTCTCATTCCTAATAAAACGGTCGCCCATCTTGAAAGCAGGCCCAGGGACGTAGTCCATCAAGGAAAAACTCCGTAATAAATCTTGTTGTCTGGTATATTTGTGTTTTCACTATTTTCACTTCTGTTTTACATCTTAATTATGGTTTAACATCTGTCGTAAAGTGATCAATTCAAGTAGTTTACCTTGATTTCCGTGCTTTCAATTAACATTCAAACTGAATAATGGCTAATGAATTCTACATTAGTTTTTAGTATATGGTCATATCAAACCATATAATTGCATAAAGTGAGCAACAAGGCCAAAAACAAAGGAAAGGTCAGGATGAGTATGGAATTTATAGGGTAAGTTCCTTAGATAGAACACCAAAGGACACCGCTCACAAACATATGATAGATTAGTACACCAGTATTCTTGACGTGGTAAAAACCCTCAAAGAGGGAAATAGTCCATGGCCTAAGACAATGTGACCACTTCAGACAATTATTAATGTAAAAGAAAGAAAATTTACTTAAGCTTCTCTCATGAATAGTCACCTAAAAAATGACCCTCCATGCTCTTTAAATAGATATCACGAACTAATTAGGTGTTAAGCCATGGATCAAGTATAAGTAATACTGAGGACATAATGAACCCTTGAATCACTTCATGTCTATAACATATCGTGACCATTAGATTGTAAGTTACAAAAAGTACATACTAAAGAAACACACTTTACCTATCTATACACTAGATCAAGTTGTACTTAATTATTTCCTATGTGTCAGAATATCCTAACACTCTTGGGGTTAGGGTTTTGGTTGTTTAAGGTTTTCTCATGTTTTCCAATAATAAATAGGCCCTTGAACCTCATTGTAACACAATTCAGAGGCATGTATCTGCCACATCTCTTCTCAGAGATAAGCTACCATTGCCTGAGTTATCTTATTTCCATTCTGTTTGTAAGCATAGTTCAATATTTTTCTATTAATGAAATGAAGTGTTTTTTGCTACATCTCTCTGTTTATGATTATATATGTAAGTTGTTACATTCTTGTTTAAGTTTAGATCAATGGTATCAGAGCGGTCTGCTCTTTCTCTATTTTTGTTTGTATGTCCCTAATGAGGTCAGGGTATAAGGAGTTAGGGCTTGATATAGTTGAAACATTGCAAGATCAGCCTCACAAAACCCGATGACCTCCCATGGTGAAAGAAAAGAAAGATGAGGGGGCAGGAAATCCTTTCAAAATGTTGCTCGAGGAAGCCCTTGAGCGACAAAGGGACACAATGATGGATAAATTTTCTCAGATCCTTCGACGACTACCCACAGGCGATGCATCTTCATCTAATAGCCACTCTGTATGCGCCACTCCTTTTAAGGTACAAGTTAACTTTGATATTCCCATATTCGAAGGCCTAATAGATGTCAACATCATACATAAATGGTTAAATATATTAGAAGGATATTTTCAGTTCATGAATTTTCCAATCAGGAAAAGATTACTTTTGCACTTCTTAAAGCCTCCCCACATGCTAAATACTCGTGGGAAACCTACTGTGAAAAAAAGAACGAGAGTGAAACCTCACTATTTTCAGATGCACCCACTTGGAATTCATTCCCAGATACCATCAAGGAACAATATTACCTTGTCAGGAGCTATGAAGACAAATAAATAAAGTGGACCACACTATGACAGGGAAGGGACCAAGATGTGCTAGAGTTCACAAATACTTTCCATGCCCTTCGCACGAAGCTGGGTATCAAGGATACTGAGTGACATTTGGTGCTATAGTACCATGACTGTCTACACAAGTATATCCAGGATGAGAAGGATTTCCTAGACATTTCCTCGCTCGACACGATGTATCAGTACACTGTCAAGATTGAGCAAAATTTTAAAAAAAAGAAGTGGGACTTTGAATCTCTGAATCCAAAGCAATGAAAAGGCACCCCCAAACCACAGAACAAAGGACCAAGCCAAGGCGGGGCTACCTAGGATATCCCACCAAAGCCATAAGCAAGGAACAACACCATGAAGACAAAGAAGGACACGGGAAAATGGCATGAGTTCCATAAGAGCTCCACTCACAATACGAGTGTTGGGCCACGCAGTCACTGGTGGCTGAGCTGAAGGCTTTTGAATCAGATGTAGGTTCTGACTCTAAATTAGAACCCAATAAGGGAACTAATAAAAGGAAGTAGATCATTGATTTGGAGCCCAGTGCCACCATGCCCACCACCAAGATCTAGAGATTGAGCTCGAAGTTTCATAGGAGGGGGAACGCCTCTTCCACTCATGGATGTGGGTGAAGGGTTCTCCGTTGCAGTTCATTGTCGATAATAGGAGGCAAAAGAACCTCATTTCAGTAGAGGTCATGAAGTGGCTGGGCCTAAAGACTACAACACATCCACATCCGTACACCATTGGGTGGCTTCACCAAGGACGAGATCTTTGCGTCAACCATCAGTGTCGCCTTCCCTACAACAGAAAGCCCTTCATAGATGAGGTACTATGTGATGTTTCTGGTCTTAAAGTTTGTGATGTATTGTTAAGACAACCATACTTATGGAAGAAACATGCCATATATGAGTCTAGACCTCACTTTGTGATTATTACTTTGGCTAATAACTTGTAAAAGATACTAGAGGTAGCCTTGTCGACTGCCACCTCTTTTATCACTGCAAAGCAATGTAGTAAGATCATTTCCTAGACTAGGAGGTAGCCCCACCTACTGCCACCCCTTTTATCACTGCAAAGCAATGTAGTAAGATCATTTCCTAGACTAGGAAATTTTTTTTTCCTTATGATTCACCCCTAGGACAAGAAGAAGGTTGTGGCCATGGATTCCAAGAAAGGCTTCTTTGCATAACAGAAGTAGATGGACAAGGTTGTGGAGGAGTACATGGATATTTTTGCCTCACCCACAGGGGTACCTCTGCATTTTCAAGTCAAGCACTCCATTAATCTGACCCCGGGCGCGCTGATGCCCAATGGACCGATCTATCGATGCTCTATTCTAGAGAATGATAAGATCAAGAGGTAGATTCAGGAACTATTGTAGGAAGGGCACTTCAATCCAAGCTCATCACCTTGTGGGAGCCCGATTATATTGGTATAGAATAAGGATGGGATTTGGAGGCTTTGTATTAACTATCAGGTGTTGAACAAGATCACTGTTTGAAATAGGTACCTAATCTACAGATTGATGACCTTCTAGACTAGCTCAAGGGGGCTAAATATTTCAACAAGATTGACTTGAATCCAGATTATCACCTGGTGCCTATTGAACCCTCCAATGTGTGGAAGATTGCCATCAAATCCAAGGAGGGCCTTTTCAAATGGTTGGTCTTGCCATTCAGATTGACAAATGCCCCTACAACCTTCATGAGACTAATTGAAAACATCTTGTGACCCTTCACTGATGGATTCATGGTGGTGTATCTAGATGACATCTTTATATTTAGCCAGAGTTGGGAAGAGCACCTCCACCATATTCGACATGTCCTTCAAACCCTGTACCAACACAAGTTGTGTGCTAACTTGGAGAAATGCACCTTAGGCCTGACCTTGTTCAATATATGGGGTACATCATTAATGAGAATGGTGTACATGTGGACCCATCCAAGATACAAGTCATTAGGGATTGTCCAACCCCAACCACTCTAACAGAGCTCCACAACGTTTTGGGTCTTGCCAATTTCTACCATAGGTTCATGTTGGGGTTCTCTCATATCACTTGGTATTTAAGTCAAGTCACCAAGGGGGAAGTGAAAGAAAAATTTTTTTGGTCGGAAACCCAACACCAAGCATTCTCTAAGTTAAAGGATCGCCTCTGTTTTGTAGCATCGCTCACATTATGAGACCTAAAACAACCATTTTAGATTGAGATAGATGCCTCTGACTATGTTATTGATGTGATTCTTACTCAACATGGGCATCCAGTTGCTTACCACAGTGAGACACTTTCAGACACAGTCTAAAAGTAACACACATATGACAAAGAAATGTATTCCATTGTGCAGGCTTTCCATCAAGGGAAGCATCATATTTTGGGGAAGGAAATAGTCATCCACATAGACCACCAACCTCTACAATTCATACAAACATAAGGGAAGTTGCAGAATGATCACCATCAGAAATGGACCACCTATTTGCAATAGTTCCATTTGAACATTCAATATAAGAATGGAAGCACCAATAATTTCATTGATTGCCTTAGTTGACCACTGGTCATGGTGCTGATCACTGTGCTCGACTCTTATGGGCACGAGACATCAAGGTGGCCATATCTTTACAAGAGCGATCCAAAATTCAGCAACATATACCATACACTCCTAGAAGGGGAGCAATTTCCAAATTTTCACCTTCAGGATATACTGTTATTCCACCTGAGACACATCTATGTTCGTTCAAGTAAGTGTGCCAACATGATTTGAGAGGCACACTACAGTCAATTTGTTGAACATCTCAGAGTAGAGAAAACAATGGTAGTATTGTAAAAGTATTTTTGTTATTTGAAACTTCATCAAGATGTTGGGAAGTACACTAGATCCTGCACCGCCTACACCATTTCCAAACCAACCATCAAGAAGAAAGGCTTGTATACTCTACCTACTCCCAACCGGCCTTGGGAATTTGTCTCCATGGATTACATGTCAGGACTTCCTTCTACTAAGCACAACAACAATTTCATTTTCGTGGTCATTGACAGATTCTCTAATATGGCCATCATGGCGGCCTATAAGAAGAGTATCACAATAAAGGCCACTTCTAAGCTCTTATTTGAGTGAGCATGGGTACACTTTGGGATCCCACAGTCCATTATCTCAGATTGAGATAGTGGATTTCTGAGTGCATTTTTGTCAAGTCTTTGGTTGATGCTCGATATAAAACTTACTAAGTCCATGACTTTCGATCTCCAAAATAATGGCCAAATAGAGGTTGTCAACAGGATGATCATACATTGATCATACACATTATGCACATGTACAAATCGAAGCATCCATGCATGTGGGATTAAAGTATCCCCTATGTCCAACACAGCTTCAATAGAGCTCCACAAAGCTTAATAGGGCACAACCGCTTTTAGGTAGGGTTTGGATTTCAACAATTATGTCCCATTGATGTGGCCATACCATTTGCAGCCCCTCAGGTAGATTCAACTCACATTCAGTCCGAAGCTAAAAGGGCTAACAACTTCATTGAGTGCATTCAACACATCAGCCAACAGGTCCGTGATATATTGGATAGAGCCAATGCTAAATACAAATAGTGCCATGATCAACATTGAGTGTCACACAAGTTCCAAGTGGGTGAAAAAGTTTGGCTACATTTGCAGAAGGAGTTCCTGACCCCACCATAAGCTTTGCCCACTCTGATATGGGCCATACACCATCACCAACGCCATTGGTGACAATTCCTTCAAGCTCAACATCACACCATTCCTTGGTCTGCACCAAGTGTTCAATGTAGATAACCTTCAGCCATACTTTCCACCATTGTTGGACACATATGACATTGCAGAACAACTCACACCAACAGAGCTCAACTCGGACTACATGGAACATGCCACAACTGATCAGATCATGGACACATGGATCAAGAAGACTTGCCAATAGAGGATACAACTATATCGAGTTTTCAAAGTAGGCCAACTCCTTCACCAGGGCAAGTGGTTCACTAGGGACCAAGTTTAAAAGAAATTTCCTCAAAGCATGGAGGCTTTGCACACAATGGGGACCATTGCTTCCCAAGGGGGGAGGAATGATCTAGGTGGATATTGGTGGCCATCCACCTATTCCACCTAGATCACCCAGTCAGTTTCATTTGTTTCCTTGTTCATTTCAACATTTACTATTTTTAGCAGTTTTTCGAGTCCTGAACTTCTGGAGCAATTTTGTCCTCCTAAACAACATTTTTTGGGGTTTGCAGTAGGCTTGTGGATGTTGTCAAGGTCCCATAGTGAAACCTATAGTACTTAGAGATATCTTTCCAACAAGGTATCATACATGCCAAATGGAGATAATATGACCAAGTTATGACCCCAAGAAGTTGGCTACCCAACTAACCCCAACAGGGCCCACAAACTCTTGGTGTTACATCTCCTGGGGTTAGGGTTTTGGTTGTTTAGGGTTTTCTCATGTTTTCCAATAATAAATAGGCCCTTGAGCCTCATTGTAACATAGTTCAGCGGCATGTAGCTGCCACATCTCTTCTTAGAGATAAGCTATCATCGTCTGAGATATCTTATTCCCATTCTGTTTGTAAGCATAGTTCAGTATTTTTTTATCAATCAAATTAAGTGTTTTTCTACTGCAACTCTATGTTTATGATTATATTTTTAAGTTTTTGTGTTCCTGTTTAAGTTTGGATCCCTGAGTTGGCTTGGATTAAGAGGTATAGTGGTTTCAGGTTCCAAAATTATCCTTTTGGTCATGTTGTCTATTATTCTAGTTTTGAGTCTCGTGTTATAATTTCTTGAATCCAACACCAGGTAATCATTTCTGAACAATTATTAATTGAATGAATACATAGATAATTTCCTAACCAAAAATATTTAGCATAATAAAAATTACTCAATATGGATCACGCACATAAATAATTTTTTTCCCAATCAATAGTTCTTCATTAATAAATTAATCACAAAAGTTACTTGGGCTCTCATCTTGGGATATGGCCCAACTGAGAAAATACAAATTACAAAAATTATCACCAACCTCTCTACACTCTCTTGGACCCATCACATGCTCACTAATAAGCCTCTATTAATATTGTGTTGTTGTTATGTCTTAGCCTCAACACTTAGGCTCAATTTATAACTTTCCTAAGGTAAGATTGATGGCCAAATTTAGCTTGTCAAGTAAATTAAAGAGAAGTGACTTTATTTTAGTTAAACATACTATATTTAGCTTTCTCTACTTTAACTTAAGTACAATTCATAAATTTAGATTTCTTTACATGCAGATCTCATGCATGTCACATGCAACACATTGACATGTTTTCAACTCCCTTTTACATTTGCATGTCACATGTAAGCTCATAAAGAGGAAAATCAAGTTCCTTCAGTCAATACACAAGACTAGAAGTACCTTATGAGTTGTAAAACTCAACACCCCCTCTTAGCGAGGGAGGTACTTCTGGAAGAACCTCATCCATCTAGAGTTGTCTCCAACACCACTGCATTATCTGATGTTGTATCTAATCCCTCTAAAATATAAGACTTCCCTACTACCTACTTGAGAATTTGATCTGAAGACCTATTACTTCCAACCATAATCCTAGGATCCTACTCCTGAGCATCTAAAAATGTCATACCATACCCATTGAATTTCTTAGAAGTACCTGAATAATCACTCTTCCTTACCCCCTACTCCCTCTCAATAACTGAAATTGTTCCTATATCCAAGATCCCCTCCGATATACCCATAGGTTGTCCTAACAACCTATATGGCTACCCTTATCTGATGCCAAGCAATACAAATACAACCAAGGTCACTCCATCTTAATATAGAATCACCTATTCATCTTAGAAGAAACTATATATCCAACATCCTTCAAGCATGATATTAATAGCATGTGTACCATCAACCCTTGAACAAATAACATCCATGTCACCTCTAGAAATCCTCTTGACTCTAGCTAGAATCTGACACATCCAACCTCCTTCACTGCATGCATGGTATTAGTCCCACTAAACACACTACAATCTGATCCTATATTTGAAATTATATGGAACATTTACCTTATCCTTATCATGTGATTGGACGCTCTACTATCCACTAGCCATGACCCATTGTTCTCATACACAACAATACTACTGTTAGAAACACATGAAAATAGAGAACATTTCTTCTCAAATATCTCTACAAAGTCATCAATCTCAGTTGATATTGATGCAGTCACCTGATCCTCTTCCTCCTCCTCCTCCTCCTTCTTGTATGGACACTGAATCACATAGTAACTAGTCTTGTGACACAAAAATCACTTCACTTTGTTCATGTCCTTCATGGAAGCAAATTCCCCACTTCCTTTGACTTTACTTTTTCCCTTTACAACAAGAGAAAAATTCTCCTCATCTTCCTCACCATCATGTTTAATTGTGGTCTTGGAACATCTCCTTGTCTCTTCCTGTACAAAATCATCCAATAATATACCTCACTCGGGAATATTTTCCTATGTTATGATCCCATCAACAAAGACATCCCATTTAGGAGGAAATCCACTTAGGTATGATCTAACCAAATCTTTACTATCAATAGTTCCCCCCAATGTTTCCAAATCATCTTTAATATGAGTGATCTTGGTAAGATATGATGAAACAGTGCTAATTTCATACATCTTGGCATTTCTCTATTTCTCCTTAAACACCATCTTTTTGTTTTTGTTTGTACTCTAGTATAACTTGTTTAAGGATGCCCACATCTCAAAGGAATTCCTCATCCCTGTCACATGACTTATAACATGGTCTTTAATGGAGTTTAGGATTATTTTCTTAGCTGTCATATTCTTCTTGTTAAACTCATCCAACTAAGTAGGATTTGTAGGAATTTGGACGACCTTCTCCACGATGTCCCACAACTCCTACTCCTCAAAAAATAGAACAATCCACTCCTTCCATGGGCTGAAATTTCTTGCCTCATCCAACCCTTCCTTGTAACGTAACCTAGTACTCTCTCAAACCCCACTAACCAATAATAATTTTCACCTTTTTTAATTATTTTTTTTAAAATGGGCCCTCTTTTTTCCTCTTTTCCCTTTTTTTTTGAATCATCTCGTATGATCCCATCCAACCTAACTCAAGCAATTTGACACGAACCTGAGACTTGTAATTCTGAGATCGGTTCAGAGTTGGGCTCTGATACCATGTTAGAATTTCCTGAACCCAACATCCCGTAATAATTTCCTAAAAAATTGTTAACTAAATGAATACATGGCTAAGTTCATGACAAAAAATATTTAGCAGAAGCAAAATTACTCAACATGAATCACACGCATAAATATATTTATACCCAATCAATAGCTCTTCATTAATAGATTAATCAATAAAATTACTTGGGCTCTAGTCTTGGGATAATGGCCCAACTAAGAAAATACAAATTACAAAACTAATTGCCAGCCTTTATGCACTCTCTTGGACCCAACACACACTCACTTAGAAACCTCTCCCAATCTTATGCCACTGTTGTTTCTTAGCCTCAATAGCTAGGCTCAATTTATAACTTTCCTAAGGTAATAATAATGACCAAAATTAGCTTGCCAAGTTAAATGAAGATAAATGACTTTAATTTAGTTAACTATCTTATCTTTATATTTCTCTACCTTAACTCAATTGCAAGTCATAAATTTATCTTTCTTTACATGCACATCTCATGCATGCCACATGCAACACATTCACATGTGTGCAACTCACTTGCACACTCTACATTTTGCATGCAAGCTGCTAAATAGGAAAATAAAGCTCCTTCTAGTCAAGACAAAAGACTAGAAGTACCTTCTGAGATACAAAACTTAACATCTTGTGGGTTTCATTCTAGATTATTTTGCTTGATACTTATCTGGATGATCTGGGATTGGTTCTTTAGTATCTACTAACATGAGGGGTTTTCTACTTGGAGGTGGTATGTAGTTATCTGCTTGTTGTAGCTGCTAGAACACCCTCCAGAATTTTGGCTTACACTCAATTTCAAAGCCTTCCTTGGTCTTGTACATTATTTCCGCAAACATTAGAGCTTATTTCATGAGATTTCTTGTAGTGTTTTGTTCCTTTTTTCATTTTGGGTTAGCTGTCCATTGTCGTCTTTTGGCATGTTTGGTTGTTGCATAATGTTTGCAAGCCTATTCTAATGGTTTCAAAGGTTTGCCTTTGTGTATATAAGTTGTTCTAAGTATGTAAACATATGTCGCACTCAGGCACAAAGTCTTGAGCACTGTGGCATAAGTGTTGTCACGGTCGTCCTAATGTCTATCTTAAGTGTTGCACTTGTCGTACCTTGTCGTAAAGTTGTCACACAAAGGGAGATGCTTTAGTCATATGTTTGAGTGATCTATGTTTTCATGTTGTCAAACTATTATAAGTGTGTGATCATAGTCAAGGTTCGTCATAGTTCATCACCTATCCCACACTTCGCCATTTTCGAAAAAAACTTCCTGACTAAGAAACTTAGCTTCACTGAGCCCCTTCCGAATTGTTCACTTTGTAATATTATCTCTCTAAGTAATGACCTTACTACTTGGTACTGTGAAATTTGTAGTTCCTATCTCCTAGGACTAATACATTTCATAGTTCCTATGCCTAAGCCCTGACCTTGACCTTTAGAATTGCATAGTCATGTCCTCCAACCCTACTTTAACTACGCACTTTGCATCCTCAAGCCTCAAGCTCATGCCCTGATTCCTTGAACTGTGCAACTGTGTAGTATCCAAATCTCCCTTGACTCCTAGAACTACGTAGTTGGCTCTCCCAGTTTCCATTCCCGTGGCTTGTCTCCACTGAATATGGAAACTGCGCAGTCTTGTCCTTAAAGCATTCCAAAGTTGCGCATTGCACAATACCAGAGCTCAAGCTTTTCCCCTGATTGCTGGAACTATGCACTACACAGTCACTGAGTCCCTCTTCTTAGTCTGTCACTTGTTCTAGGCTCAGTTGGTGGATCAAAATGCATCATCTTAGACTATAGAGTTTTTGGATTGATGTTGTCTTCATTAGTGAATTGCAAGAACAAGTACCCTATAATGTCATGGAAAGATGATGGAGAAGGAGAAGAAGGAGGGAAGGATTCTTAAATACTCTCTTGTAGTTGAACATACAAGTTGATTGATCAAGAGAAAGCGAAGGGACACTAGTTTGTGACCACTATCCAAGGCTGGAGATCATTGAAGATTCTGCACCACCAAGCCATGCAGAGGTGAAGAGAAAGCACCTTCAAGAAGACATCCAACACTTAGCAACAATAATGACTTGACATTGCCACATCATCAAGTAGTCCATGTCAGTAGTGTCATGTCATGTCATATCATGAATGGTCATATGCCACATCACTATTGTGGATCATGTAAAATGTATTGTAAAGTGGAAGTTCAGAGGACACACATGGAATGTAAAGAGTCATGTAACTTGAAAAGTCATAGGAATTCAAACAATCATGAGGGTATTTAAAGAGTCACCCTTGGTTATATATACTCCCTCATTATATGAGCAAGGGAATTTTCACCTTGGCTCCTCCCGCAAGGCATTAGAGAGATAAGCTAGTTCTTTGAGGAGCAAGGAGTGACTCCAATGCTCCACTACTAGAGCTAGTGTACATTGTAAACATGTGTCTTGGAACTTTTACTTAAAAATAAAATCCTTCAAGGCCAACATGTTCTTCATGCATGGACTATGAATGTTTGTAAGACTATTCTAGGATGTTTGTATTTCATGTTTGTTTTCACATGTGCTAAGATAGTTGAAATATTTCGGTTATTTTAGTACTTATCTTATTGAGAATGTGTTGTAATGGTTTTTATTGTTGTCCCATCCTTGTGGACTATTGCGTGGGATATTAGAGAGATGTTTCTTCATTTGTTGGTTGTAACAACCATCGCATACACTGTGAACTATTCTACTGGATGTTAAACGAAACCTCCTCGTTCATATGTGTAACGTAGTTAACCGGGGGGTTAGAGGGGGGGCAGAGCCCCCCCTTCATTGCGCCGATTGCGCAACGGGGGGGGGTCACAGGGAGGTTTGAGGGGGGTGGGTAGCCCCCCTTTATGGGGTTTGGTGTAGCGCCTCGAGGAAATTTTTTTTGGACCCTATATTAGGTTGGGCGGACCTACTTATGGTTTTGCGCATTGTTTTCACACACGGTTTTGGACATGATGGTTTTCAGTCCATGGTATTAGATACTTCAGCATGTATAAATATGTATTGTAACATTGAAAGGAACATAATGAAAAATCAATCTGGTAGTCCTGGTTTTGGGATCCAAGGGAAAATCTTTGTGTATATGTGTTTTATGTGATATTCTCTCAAATTGTTTATTTTCTGTGTTTTAGAATTTGTATGCAGGTAATTTTTGTACGGGGTTAAAACCTACATTCTGCTGGATCTTAGATGAACCCTCCTCATTCATATGTGTAGCTTCTTGGGTGGTACTATTGCCTCTCACTTAGAGTATCACTTTTCTCCCCTCTCTGCAGTAGAAGAACCATGACACAATTACAATTGAACACTCACCAAGCATGCCTTCTTTATTTTCGAAGATACCATTGCATTTCGCTCTCTTGCTGACAGTTAGATCCAAGGAAAATATTTAAGGATTCAACAACTAGGCCTTTATATCGGATGGGACTCCTACACCAAGCGGTGTGAGGTCTAATTAGGACTTCACATCGAGGAGATCCCCTGAATGTTGGTGAGTCCAACATCATCAACCTTTATGGTGCTAGAAGGAGGGAAGCCAATGTTTTATGGTTGATAACCCCACCAACCCCAACATTTCATCCTCTGGTCAAGGAAACGACATTCATTCCACCTCCCCTACTCGTGTTTCTGAATTTGGTGACTCTTCTCAGGCCAAGCCTGAAAAAAATTGTGAAATCCCATACGATCAGATTTGGGCCATTCGTCCTATAATTTTTCAGTTTGCAAAAGTTGATGGATTGATCTCGAGAGTACTCAGTCTTCCATATTCTTTAAAGAGAAACAAGACCACCCCCATAGGGACAATGGTTTCTAATCTTGAAGATCTAGTTCTTTCCAACCTTGATGAATTTGTAGACTCTTTAGAGAATGCAAAAGAGGCTCCACTCTTTCAAGGTGGTAACGAAGATAACATTATACTCTCAGACACAATTTTATGTGGGTCGGGAAGAGAAGAGGAAAAGGAATAAGAGCCATCAGGTCCTAACAAAGAAGAGGAGGAAAGAGAATAAGAAGACATGGTGGACCAGGACCTGGATTGGATGACTTAGGACCCACTTGCACTGTCGAGTGTTCTAAACAAAATGCCAAAGAATTCAAAGAAGCTCTTAACGAAGTATGAACCTGATAAAACAGTGAAAGTTGAAGACCATCTGGACAAATTTTACCTACATCTGCAAAGACTTGATATACGTCATGATGGTGTTACATGTAGACATTTTCCGTGTACCTTGGATGGTAGAGAAGCCATACGGTATAACAACCTTCCTCCGAACTACATCCAGAATTGGAGGGGGTTTAAGAAAATGTTCCTTGAAAAATTTGTTGATGATAAGACCCCCGCCATGTTATTGAAAGAGCTGGGTAGTATTAAGATGGAGCAAAAGGAGAAAGTGAAGGATTTCAATAAGAGGTTCAAAAACATATTGAATAAATTTTCAGAAAACACAAAACCTCATGTTGGCTTTGTGGGTCCTGACTCAGAATCAGAGTTAGTTGTGCCAAACAAATCCCTACACTACTGGCCCTTTCAGCATCAATCTGTGGAGTGCATACTGAAGTCTCACCTGAAGCAGTATGGGGTGATGCTGGAACCAAGTTTCCACACCCAAAGATGAGCTTGATGCCGCTTTATGCCCTAAATATGCTTTTGAGTAGATCAATAAGCCTTTAAGGCTTATCGATGCAACTTCCCTTAATCAACCTCTAGACCTCCACGAAGTTCTACGAATGTCGTTCGAGGACCCTGAATAAGCGAATCCACTACTTACGGGCATCAAAGATTACTTATAACCCAGTAATTACTCAGATCAGCTTAAGTGTTCCATAACTTCAACATACAACAAGATAATCTTTGCGTAAACAGTTAACAGTAATTGCGTTCATATAATAGTATAAGTCATGTAAAGTCATGAATCAATACATCATCATTTCATAAACCCATTATAACATAAGGCGTATTCATATAAAAATAGGTAAAGAGATAAACACAAGTATTTCTGCAAAAATATTCTTTATTAATACTCAGTTCTACTTATAGACTCAATAATTCCCTGCGCACTCAGCTGTAGGGGTCTGCACACTCAACTGTGGACTCTACTCTAGGCCTCTGCACACAAAGCTATAGAGCCTTTCTTCCTACTCTTCTTCGCTAACTCTTTAAACTTCTCCCATAGACCAAACTTCATTAGTTCTCCATGACCATGCCTTAGACTCTCTAAGGGACACCTATTTATACAATCCCATGGTCTGTAGACCATGGGTATATCTTCAAAAGCCGATTCAACTTACATAAAAGAAGGTTAAAAATCTTCGACTCTTTAATTATCCACGTGCTCCATGACCACAACTTATGGAGACTTTACATTTTTATACAAAAAAACTTGGGCTTTTGCCCCAAAATTGACCCTAGGGGACCCCATCTCAACAGGCCCCCAACACAAAGCTTATGACTTGCCCTCGAGGCACTCTACTGGATCAAAGGTCCTATTACGAAGATCCACCAACTCCACTCATGCTACTACTACCTCAGTCGCGATCTATGTGGCTTCTCGCTTGTTCTACTCCACCAACTACTCTGTTGTCGGTCCTACACAGTCCTCCTTGATTTTTTGCTGTGTACTCTGTGAATTTTCCAATTTCTCCTAAAAGTTGGAGGAGATGATGTAGGCCTCATCCAACCAAGGCCCCATTTGGCCTTGAGGACTACCTCTCTCTTCTGCACTGCTTCCATATGTGTAAACAACTACCTCGCCTCCTGCAGCTTAGCAAGGCATTGTGCAGCAGCAACGATGCACGTTGTCACCCTTACTTCATCACATTGTTGCTGGATTTCACAAGTTTCTGTATTCAAGGCCTACAGGGTGGGATATTCCTGCAAAATTGTGACTACCTCCATTGCTTATTCAAAAGAGCAGTGCAGTCTACCACCGCGGCATCCACTGCCGTGATTCCATCCTTCACAGTGGCTTCATGTTGTTCCCTTACCTCTGGTGGAGTTGAGGGCTGTGACTTCAAATCCAACTCTGTTATCTTTAGGTTTAGCTCGAACTGAACGCGGTCCACTTCCATCTTGGTGTCATACACGCCTACAGCTAGCTTTTTGATCTTCACCTCCAATGGCGCTTCGTCCGGTATATGCAGTTCATGTATTGTTATGAAGGCTTCTGCTACCACAGCTGCAAGATGGCCATTCTGTGCCTGAATTTTCTTTTGTGCCTCTAGCGCTTCTAATTTCTCAATGAACATCTATTCGTTGTTTACTCTGTATTCACTTATAAGGCTTAGTTCACGCTACTCCCACGCTCAAAACTCTACTAGCACACCTGCCTGCAACAAGTGTAGGTACTCATTTAGGAGCGCGGCCAGGTTGAGACCGATGTTCTTCAAAAAACTCACTATGGCCTTGTCATCGACCTCTTCCGTGCTCAATGATCCATCTGGCAGCACAACTGCCCAGAGGCTTAGTGGCTGAACCATCTCAACAGCCTGAGTGGTCCCCAGTGCCAAACTTGTTGATGTAGCACTACTATGCCTTGTGCCTACCTAGATCCTATTTGTCTAAATCCATAGCTCCCACAGATCCTTCTAAATGGTGCTTAGTGCCTCCTATTGCTGCTACTCAAACTGTTGCAGCAGTTATGCTGTAGTATACTGCACCTTGTCACCTATCTCTTCCAGGTTGCCATCTTTCAAAGTAATTGGGTCTAGTGATGGCTTGGTCACTTTCGATTTCTTTCGTGGTCCTTCCTTTCCTTCTTCCCTATATCGTTTGACCCAAAAGAGAGTGCTCTCCTGCTCCTCCTGACCATGCCACCCTGTTTTGACTGCTCTTCCTGATCCGTTTGGGGAGAAGGAGACTTATCACTCCAATCGGAGCCACGCTCATCCTATTTGGCTTGTTTCTTTGTGGCGTGCTCCACTTCCACCCAGGCCTTCTCCTCAGCCTCTTTTTTCCACTTCTTAGCCAACTACTGAACCTTCTACTTGGTTGCTTCCTTCTTCTTCTTCTCCGCGGACTTGCTAGTCCCTACGACCATAATGGATCGAGAATTCCACTCTATCGGCCAACGCTTGATGACTTCCTCAATAGCATCATCTGTAGTGAGGTAGGGTAGGTCGAACCATGTTTGTTGTGGATCCTTCCGCGCTCAGATATATACGTGGTGGAAGTCAGCTTTGAACTCCGCATACCATGAAAGTTGTTAAAACATGGTTGGTGACAACCACAACTTCTGGTTGATGGCCATGCGATTGCTTGCCTCCATCAGCACCCAAAATACTTTGGTCTCTGTGACCCGCGCAACATCTTTTTTGGCCTAGAGAGATGCAAACTCTACAGCCTCCAACAAATCCTTATCCACAAGAGGAAACTGATTGTCCTCCGACAGATCCCAAGCGATGAGCATAATGGAAAACAACAACCACGAATAGTGGAATGTTTTACTCTATTCCTACATCTCTCGATAGTTCATAAGGAACTCGCTACAAAGGTAGCACGCCGAGTTGAACTATATGCGCTTCGCGTACTGGGTAGCCAAAGAAATCATTAGTGTCGGAACCTCGTCAACACGACATTTTCTCATAAATTTTCCCGCAAGGATCTATGTGGCAACCTTAACTGTGGGGTCGGTGATTGAGGTTATAGAGTGCCCACGCGACTTCTTCTCAAGCTTGAATTTATCCTTCATTTTCGCTACGAGGTCACACTCGTTTGTCTTTCCACCAAACTCCTTGGCTAGATTCAACCCTGAGTGCGACAATAGTGTGATCCGATGGATCAGCATATCAGTGATGGGGATTGGCACGCTCAGCCACAAACAACCCTCATCGACCAGAGTTAGAAATTGCTTGATCACAATTATATTGATGTTGGAGTGGTGGTAGTGGGCAACCATAATAGGTTTAACAACCCCGACTGGGTCACTCTACGAATCCACTCCATCGGCTCCAACGCGGTGAAACCTGATTCTTTGTAGAACACCCTCTTCATGTAATTTTCTATTGCCAAGTGGGGGAACCTATCATGGTCTACAAAATCCCAATCTTCCAACTTGATTTGGGGAATCTGCGGCAAGTGCAAACCTTTAAAAGTGATGTTCTCCAGTAGCAAGGGTGTATTAAGGAGGAATTTTCTTGCATCTAGTTCCCTAGGGACCTTCACTTTTCCCTTGCGTAGAGGGATGTAATCCAAAAAATTGGATATTCGACCCGCCCCCTCGGTGTTGATGTCCTCCACGCCCTCTTCATCCTCCAAGTCCACAACATTTCACTTCTCTTTCATGCTCGGTTTGTCTCTCTTCTTAGCCTGGGTGGCTGTATGCTTCCTCGGTGACTCGCGCACTGGCATGGGCTTCTTCTTCTTGTCCTTCTTAGGTTTGGGGACTTCTCTCACCATCATGGGCTTGGTCCTAGCATATTTTCCAAGATGAATGTTTGATTTACCTCTGATAACTTGGTGAATGTAGGGCTCGCTACTAAATCCTCCCAATATGAGCGATTCATAGGCAATTGACAAAACAATGCAAAAATGCTAAGGACACAAAGTGTTCTTTGCTAGAAAGCCACACATAATTTATAGGCGAATTTAAATTCAAATTTCACTGTTCCCCACAAAATCTGTCCATGAATGCTGATTTGGCAGCATATATCCAAATATTTCCGCCTTAAATGCCTTAAATGGTGCCCCCCCGCTCCTCTTAACCATCTCCTGGCAGTGAAATCATGAACAATAACTGTGACAATTACTTTTTGGATGTGTTGCGCAATCCCTTCCCCTATAGTGCAACTCCCTTCATGCTTCTTCTGGTACTGTGACAACATTCATTTTCACGCAGCTCTACCAACTGGGTAGTGTAGTTTAGATTCCCCCGCCTCCTTGTAGCTTCTTGGAGCTATAAGACTATGCTACCATCATGTAGTCATTGGGCTGGATCCCTGGTGTATGGCTTCAATCGACTTCCATTTACCCTTGCCGAAAATGGATCTTGTATTCAACTTCGCCAGTTGAACTACTCCACCATCGGTAATCTCTTTGATAACATATGGCTCTAGCCAGTGCATCTAAAATTTTCCTGGAAACTTATCAAAATTACTGTCATATAATAAAACTAAATCATTTACCTTGAAGGTGTGCAGTTTTATGTGCCAATCGTTCCAAGATTTTTCACGTCCCTTCTCAACCTACTGATAGAATCTAGCCAATAACCTATCTTCATCGAGCTATGTTAGCTACGTGAGCCTTTCTTCTAAGGCTCCATGGTCCACCATTCCTGTGAAATCTTCTATGTGTAGACTAGGCACAATGTATTCCATAGGCATGACAACTTCTACACCATAGACCAACCTAAAAGGTGTCTGACCCATAAGCTTCTTATAGGTAGTTCTATATGCCCATAACATTGCTGGTATGCGCTCCAATCATTCCACTGCACGTTGAAAACCTTCGTCAGTGCATTCTCCAATATCTTATTAAAATCCTCAACCATTCCATTGACCTGAGGATGGTATGGCGTACTCTTTTGATGTTAAACCTAGAACTCTGTGAGCGCGCTGATCATTTCATTGAGAAAATGCATACCACAGTCATTCATGAATACCTTTGAGCAACCAAACCTGGTCAACAGATGTTCGAATAAAAATTTCACTGTTGTTGCCCCTGTACAATCCTTCACAGACTATGCCTCCACCCATCTGGTCAAATATTCGGTCACGGTGATGATATATCATGCACCTGTTTTCTTTCTTGGATACTAAATCGATCCTACAAAATCAATTACCCACTTCTCAAATGGTTGTAATGACACCTACGAATTCAAAGGCAGCTCATCTGTCTGCGATGGCCTACCCGTCCTCTGACATGCATCGCATGCCCTGCAATATGCTTTAGAATCCTTATGCAGGATCGACGACCACAACCCAACGCACAAAATCCTCTGTGTTATTTCTTTTCCTGCATAATGTCCTCCCTCAGCTCCTCCATGAGCTTTAGCGAGGATATTATTTATTTTAAAGTCGAGCACATAGCATCGAAGTATTTCACTCGAGCCCATCTTATACAAATGGTCTATAATAACTGAAAATTCTGTCGTGCGCAACACCAATTCTTTCTTTTGTTAACTAGTGTATCCTTTTTGCAGCTATCCCTGTGGTCCAAAAGTGGATAATGTCTGCAAAATGATTATTTGGCACGGGCATTATGAAGAGCTATGTATCAGGCAACCCTTCCTCCAAGTTGGTAGGCTCCTCCCCCATTTCAATGCTCAACAGATGGTCTAGCCCTCCATTCAACCTTCTTGGCTTCACAATCACCCGAAATCATACTTCTGAAACAAAAAAAACCATTTCCATACCCCCCCCCCCCAAAATAGGCTTGTTGACTAAGTATTTCAATGCAGAATGGTCTGTGTACATCTTGAAATGTCCGCCTAGCAGGTAGTGTCTGAACTTATGGAGCACGTACACCATAGCCAACCCTTCACGCTATGTTGTCAAGTAATTATTTTTAGCCTTAGACAATTTCCTGCTTGCAAATGCTATAGGGTGATTCAATTCTACTTTACCAGCCCATTTTAGCACTACTCCTAGCACGATACATGAGGCATCTACATGCACATGGAAATCCTTCTTCCAGTCTAGGAAGATGAGGATCGGCGTAGTGACCATTTTCTCCTTTAGTACATCCAGGATACACTGACATTCTTCGTCCCAACAAAATGTAACATCCTTCTTTAGTAACTTTTCCATAGGCACGATAATCTGAGCATAACTTTTGATGAACTTACGATGATATCCAGTATGGCCCAGCATAGTGTGCAGATGTTGAACACTCTTTGGGGCTTCCAAATTGATTATTACCACTATCTTAGCAGGGTCCACCATAATTCCTTGGCTGCATACCACATGACCTAGCAATATCCCAAAAGGGACATAAAACAAGTATTTATTCAGGTTTAGCACAATCTGATACCTTCGGCATGTATCCAACATTAAGCACAAACTATCTACATGGTGATTGACTAGCCCAAACACTATCCAGTCAACGAAATAGACCTCCAAGAACTTGTGAATGAACTCTTTGAATGCCACGATGGCCATGCGCGAGAAGATCACCGGTGCATTCTTAAGTCCAAAAGGAATCAATGTATACTGGAAACATCCTCACTCTCACATGAAGGTGGTCTTACTCTTGTCTTTTGGCGCGATATTTATCTGATGGTATCCAGAGAACCCATCAGTGAATGAATAGGTCTCCTGTCTGCCAACATTATCTAGTACTTCATTTGTGAATGGAGCTAGAAAAGGATCATGAACGCAAGCATTGTTGAGCTTCTTTAGATCTACACAAATCCTTATTTCATCCTTCTGCTTCTTTTCTTGGATGACCATTGTAATCACCCAATTAGATTCCTCTACTGGTTGAATAATACCCATTGTAAGCATCTTGTCCAACTCCAAGCAGACCTTTTCCTTGTATTCAAGATTAAGGAGATATGACCTCTGCTTAACAGGATTTGCCTCCAGCTTCAAAGTTATTTTCATCACTCCTAAATTGCCTATGATGCCCTTCAAGTCTGAAAATTTGGTAGGGAATAATTACTGATGTTCGTGGAACAACTCAGTGACTTTGTCCACAGTAGCATCATCCCAGTAATCCCCTATCTTCGCAAACTTCAGTTCCGCTTATACCAATATTTACCTACTTAGTTTTCAGTGGCGCGGTGATGTTGGGGTTCTCTATCTATGGTCCCTCTACTTTGTAGTGGCCTTCTGCTTCGAGGATGTTAATATTCCTTGGATCCTCATCCTCTCCTTTAGTAGTGATATTATAGAATTCCAACGCATGGCATGGCTGGGTGCTCCAATCCAATTGAATCAATTCTAAGGGATCCTGCAAAATTCTGAAGATTGCTACCTTAACCTCATGCAATGCTTCATCAATACTCTCGAATCCATCTTCAAAGATGAACATCCTCAAAATCCCCTCTCTTAAGATATCCCATTCCGCAGTGCCATGGTAGAGGTATGTTTCCAAATACTAGTTCATCGGGATGATGTTCAAAGTGTGACAGAAAACATGCACCCACTCTGGCTGTGGCTCTGTTCCATAAACCTTAGTCCAGTTTACCAAATGGTCATGCAGATCATTTCTCCCATCATACTTCTCAGCCAATTGCACCTTGGGGTGACCAAATCACACCCTCATTATATTCCTATAGTCGCACCATTCTTCAAAGCTATCTTTATGCGTACCCCAGCACCATGCAGGTGTAGCGTGCAACGCCAAATCCAGCGCTTGGAAGTGATGCTTCTCGGGTATTTCCCTTTCAAATGCATCTAGAAATTTATCTACATTAGTTAGAACATCATATTAAGGCAAACTTATTACCTCATATGATACACAATGTAGTATTTTAGTCATCATATTACATTGGATCGTAGATACTTCGTGTAAACTATTATGCCAGTGCTCCAATTCTTCACTCGAATCTAATGTACAGGAGATTTTGCGGTCCCATGAAATTCATCCATCAGCTGTTAGATTAACCCAATCTTGGTCTCGTGCTATTATCTTATAGATCTGGTCCAAATCATTGTCACTTTCCTCATAGTCGCGGACCAGTTCAGTATAGCGCGGTCCTTCTGCAAGGTCCAATGGTACTACCACGTAGAGTGTTTTCCTTTCAAACGACATTGTCCACTTCTTCAAACTGATGACCCCATTCATGGTGATAGCCCAATCAATTCCAAGGAGTACGGGTTATGGATTGTTGTCATCAATAATATCAATTACTTCAAATTTATCCAACGCGCTCACACCTTCTATATCTATAGTTACTCCATGCAATCTCCCCATAGGGATAACCTTCTGTTGATTTTCCATTCTTAATTGAATCAGAGACCATTGCAGTGTAGGCCTCCCCATTTTTTCCCAAGTTCGTTTAGGCAAAACATTCACATCTGACCCTAGATCCAAAAGAACTTGATCCATCTCGTATTCCCCTATTTGTGTGGTGAGCCTCATCTCGCGTCCTGTTCTCATCTTATGTCTGTCGATCTTTCTGACCGCACGGTGCCCATCAGAAGCATTATCCCTACTAGCACATTTTTTTATCAACTCCAGTAATCCTTTCACCACCTTGATGTCATGCAGTAGTTTCATTCAAGTCTCCAAGAAAGTAGTAAGCATGGAGGGGTCAACTTCTTCAGATAGTCTATCCTGACTTCCTGAGGTAGAGGATTCAATGAAGCTTTTCTTTGCTTCCATGAACATTTCATTTGCGCGCTCCATATCAAACCCAAATTATTTTTCTGGAGCCTTGTGGACCCATCCATCTTCTTCAGGCTATTTTCCCTTATTGTCACTAGTCTTCATACCACTTCGCAACACAATATTTACATTGGGATCCTCTTCGCAAGGCTCCGCCCTCATCATCTACAGGTTCTGGGTAGGTTATTGAATCTATGCCTTTTCTCATGCATTTTAGCTATCAATATAGGGCATTCTTCTATCATGTGGTAAATTTGAGTACAATACCAGCATGATGGGCATGTCTAGCTTGTACACTCTCGTGTGTAATGTCCTGGCACTCCATAATTATAGCGAATAAATTTCCCTCGACCTCTATCTGGTCCTCCTCCTCCTCGGCCATGTCCACGACCCTAATATCCTCAACACACTCCCCTAGTGCCTTAATCCAAAGGCCAAGTTTCTATTTGCATTTGATATGCAGGTGTTCTATCCATCATTAATTCATAGCTACGACAATTACACTCATCATGTCCTACCGATTTACGTAAGTTTCAGAATAACTGTTTCGGCATCTATATAAATTTTTGTAGTAAGTGGCAATTGTTTGTTACATGTTTTCCTGCTACTTGACAGATAGTGCACCACAGCGTGGGCCCTGTACTTGGTCCTACTGTGGCTTCTTGCCTCAGAGACATGGGCCCTCCTCCTGCCACATAATTTTCAAAAATAGGGCAATGATCCTTATCATGCCCCTAGTTCTTACAATTGAGGCACCAAACTTCTTCACGCACTTCCGACCGAGCCGCTTTTTCCTTCTTCAAGCTCTAAAACTCCAAGCAGATTTTATGCAACTCCACATGAATCTGTTGAACTCCCAATGTCATGTCCTAGATAGGTGTATCATGTAATCACATTGCGATCTCCAGTGCTTCCGTCTGCATTCCTATCTTTTTTTGTTACAGAGAAATCCTTAAGTGAGGTAGGAGCGTGACTATAAACCTGTCGTGATGCTGATTGTCTATGAGATTCATATTGGCTTCGTGGATTATGAACTTCAGTCTTTGATCTAGCTCCCAGGGTGTCTTGCTGGTTCTCATTGCAATTTCCTTGAATCCCACTACTGATTGTGTTTCAGACTTAAGCCTTTCCAATTCCTTATTCAGCACAGTTCTAGTCTCCGCTAATGATGCCAATGGATTATTAGTGCAATAATTAATGTACCACGTCAACGTGCGATCTTGTAGAGTAGTAAATAATTGTGCTTTCTTCATTTGATCATTTGTAATATTCTATGTTGTCCACACGGCCTTCACAAAGAACCAAAACTGGTTAGGGTCCTCATTTTCCTAAGCCCTTGAAAATGGGCAATTTCATCGTATTCGACATATTTAATGGTGCAAAGGTGGTGGTGGTGTGGGAGAAGGTGTATGGTGTGGAGGTGAAGGTTGAGGTGGTGTCGTTAGATGAGGTATTCGTAGAAACCCTTACCTTATTAACTGGACAACACTTTGCGGTGAAGCCTATGTTTCTCCCTCATCGTCACTCAGAGGAGGCTCGATCAAAGGGCTATATTCAAGGCCTGTTCTCCCTCTATCCATGAAGAAATTTCCACTTCGCGTAGCTCCAAACATCAAGGTAATGGAATAATCCGCTTTTCACACAAGAGCATCTTAATCCAAGTATTCAAAGATCTTAAATACTTACCTCGTGGTCCCTTGAAGAAGCGTCACTTTGCTTCATTGTAGCTGACTGAGGTATTGACCATGAATTCTATCATGAATCCTCCTATGACTCGATCAAGCCAGTGATTGATAGTGCGTGTGATCTTATCTTTAGAAGCTTTGAATCTACGCACTAGCTTTGGGGTCCACACTATTGGACTTTCAAGCCTCCACTTTCCTTGGTCGTCTGCCAATTTATTGATCCACTTGTATAGTTCAATTGGGAAGGTGTAGAATAAGATATCATGTATTTATGTGTACAAATATCTATCCAACCACTGTTCCTTTGCCAAGTGCAAATTTCTATTTGCTTGTGCCACAAATTCATGGATCTTTATATCCAACCACTCCTCAATTTGTTACTTGGTCAGATTCCAGTGATGCGACATCACCCATCTCTTTCTGTAGATCCCAGTCTCGGAAAAAGAACCATTTGTTGGCTTATTGGGTCCTAACCCAAGTTTAGAGTTAGTTGCACCAAACAAAACCCTACACTACTGGCCCTTTCAACATCAATCCGAAGACTATAGACTAAAGTCTCACCTGAAGTAGGATGGGGGGATGCTGGAACCAAGTTTCCGCACCTAGAGATGAGTGTGATGTCATTTTATGCCCTAAATCTTCCTTCGTGCAGATTGATAAGCCTTTAAGGCTTATCAGTTTAACTTCCCTTAATCAACCTCTAGACCTCTGTGAAGGTCTATGACTATCTTTCATGGACCCTGAATAGATGACTCCACTACTTACATGCATCAAATATTACTTATAACCTAGTAATTAATCAAATCAGCTTAAGTGTTCGATAACTTCAACATACAACAAGATAATCTTCATGAAAACAGTTAACAATAATTGCGTTCATATAACAGTATAAGTCATGTAAAGTCGCGCATCAATACATCATTATTTCATAAACCCATTATAACATAAGTCACATTCATATAAATAGAGGTAACGAGATAAACACAAGTATTTCTACAACAATCTTCTTTATTAATACTCTGTTCTACTTACAGATTCAAGACTTCCTTGTGCACTCAGCTGCAAGGGTCCACGCACTCAGCTACATACTCTACTCTAGGCCTCTGCACACACATCTGCAAAGCCTTTCTTCCTACTCTTCTTTGCTAACTCTTTATAATTCTCCCATATACCAAACTTCATTACTTCTCCATGACTGTTGAACTGGTAAATCCCCTCTGCGGACAGAGGCGATCCCACTAGCCCAACACGGGTCTAGCAACAATCACACAATGCTACATGCAGGTTCCTAATTGCATAAATCAGAGATCGATCAAGATGGTCTACCTGGAATCCAACGCTAGTAGTTGTAGAAGAAACGTCGCTCCCATTCCTTTGCTCTGGCTGGTCACAATCCCCACACTCCTCGTGAATGGACACCTGCACATGCAAAGAACGATACAAATACAAGCGTAAAATCCAGCATATGCAATTATATATCGGTCAGAAAAGATATAACTCAAATACCATTAAAAGACACATGAGTGGAACCATAATGATAGTCATCTATTAATCAGTAAAAACAGAGAAAGATTACAACCAAAGGTTCTGACGTTGAACCTCCTCTGACTGGGCCAACAGCTAAATACGCCTTGCAAAGTAACCTCTTCTCTCTCAATATTTTGGCAGCATAACCCCTCTATACTTCTCAATTCTCACTATCACTCC
>APFE031320288.1:25700-37500 GCA_000404065.3 Pinus taeda | reverse complement strand
CAGCCATCCGTAAAGAGTACATGATGATCAAGATCCGTAGTATGGACGTAGCCATCTGGTTAGGATCAATGAATAGACTCAGGTATGGTCGCAGCCATCCAGTGAAAGAGTCATGTATCAAAATCATGCCTAGATTACAACAGACACAATCCAGGGTCTTGCGCTCCACCTCGACCCGAACATAAGTACAAGTTCAAGCATGTGAAAATGTGAGTTGAAGTCGAACATGCATGAACATCATCTGATTACCAGCCAATGATGAAAGCTGTTAACAAATGTGAGAGGTACCACCAATAATGACAATGGTCCTCAAGGTACTATAGGTACAGTCTACGGCATGTGAATGAATGAGCCGATGTCGAACACCCGCAGAGTCATCCGATCGGAGGCCAATGATGAAAACCTCGCGTCGAACACGAAGAACCTACCATTAAGGCAGGCAGGCTCTAAGGTACCGGAAGGGAGTCTCTAGGTCACTTTCCTGGATAATGAGCTGAAGTCGACAGGAAGTGATCTTCGTCGAAGGTGAGCCATAATGTTTCCCACATCATCGACACGAGACGGGAAGAGACAATGTTGTGAATTTAAGATTTATGAACTATCAGACAGAGGTGGTTTCTTTTAGAGGTCAACTTCTCTTAAACATATCGACGGCACGATAGTGGAGTTGGAAGTATTTGACATCAATAGATCAGAGGTCATGATGACGAGGCAATGAGCAGATGAGAGGTCAAATAGGATTACCCAAACCCACGGAGGCAGAAAAAGATGAGATATCCCCACCCTGACATGAAAGCAGAGAAGTGCCATGTTCAAGAGAGACATACTGCCGACACGACAATAATTATGGTTCCAAAATTTTCTTTTTTCCCCCACCATTTCTGGCGGGTACCCCAATTATTTTTAACAAGCTTTGATGGGGATAACATATGCTTGTGATATAAGTTCGACCTTCGGTCGAATCCAACCTAGTAACAGTTTAACGAGCCCTAGGGAGGAGAAGCTCGAGTCTTGTCATAATGACGAGTCCAATGTCGTCAGGGTTTAACGAGTCCGACATAGGTAAAACTCGGAGTCTTTTTCATGTTTTAGAGATTTTGAAAAAGACACAGAAAAGAAAACTCCAGAGGTCCTTTTTCGTAAAGTTGTGTCTCTCGGGCCCGAAAAGTATAAAATGATGCCGAGAGAACCGCCCGATCATTACGCCGAGAGTACTTTCATGAATAGTGATTTCGACCTGAAAAAGTTAGAATTGATCGAAATCATTGTCGTTTCATACCATTAACGAGTTTTGGAAACTACAAAAACCCGGTAATCTTTTTTATATTTTAACGGTCGATAAAAGAACTTAAAACGACCGCCCCTTAGTAACGTTTAACGAGCCAAGAGGGATAACTCGGCGATCTTTTCCTCTTTAAAAGGTCAGGAAAAGAGCTGAAAGCAGACCATAAGTAACATTTTCGCATGTTTTACCGAGCTTGAAAAGGTTAAAAAGAAGCTCGTTTGAGTTGCACCAAACCCTGTCATCATTCAAAAACCAGCGTAAAACCCTTTTCGACAGAAAAATATCCTAAAAATACTCAAAAATATCATTTCTAATGTATTTTTAGGTCAAAATAGTGTTTTAAATAGTAAAATAGTAAAAAATAAATTTACTTTTCACTTTTTACCTTGTGAGTTCACTGTTGGAGGGCTTTTAGTGCAAAATTCAGCTGCTGATTGTGATCGATCCAGGAGACCATTCGAGCCGCCGTCTGCAACAGGTAAGAGGCCTCATCCCTAGCTTTATTTTCATTCCACTTTGTCAAGTTTTTATCCATATTTCAGCTCCCTGCAAAGGGATTTGCAAATTTTTAGGGCCGTGCCATTGGCGCGGGTTTCCAGCACGGGACCGCGCCAATGGCGATTTTTTCCTATAGGGGTCGCGCCATTAACGCGACTGTTTTAGAAACAGTCGCGCCAATCGCGCGATCCCATTTTTCACCAAATTGGACCGTTACATTTGCAAAAATTTTTCAATTTATGTCTCAATAATTATCTAACAATTGAAATTTGACCTTTGGTTGCAGGATTTCGCTAAAAATGGTGCTAGAATGGAAGGAACGAGAGCATAATGAAGTTGATGCCCTGGCTTTGGAGGACGATGACTGCATGAATGCTTTAAGAGACTGTGGATTGAAAAAATTCTTCCATACTTCATACCTACGCGCACAACCTGAGCTACTACGCTTCATAGTAGATGCTTGGGATGTAGAGGATCAGGTATTTCGCCTGAAGGATCAGACATTGGAGTTGGATGTTTCCGATGTCTATTTCATCATTGGGTTATCACAATGAGGTGCACGTCCTATTCTGACAGGTAGTCGACCTTTTGGGGAGAAGATCGAAGAGGTGAAGGGAAGATTGTGTCCTGGGGCACGATTTGGACAAAACAGCAAGAAGATAGATATCAACACGGTGCCCAGCTTGGTTCTACGAGTCATTTTGTTTACCATTACCCGGGCAGTAGGGATACAGGCACCCCATGAGGCCAGCAAAAATCATTTGCTGCTGGCCGCTGAGTGTCTCAATCCGAAAGTGTTTGATTGGGCCACGGCGGTGACGACCAACATTAAATGACAGCTTACCAAGTGTAAGTGGGATGGAAACAAACAGTTTGGGTATGGGTCGATCATTGTGACCTTCTTTCTAGAGCGGCTGCCGATCTTCCGGGTACCTGGAGGGATAGTAGCAGATCCAGTGCTGAGGGAACCGAGATTGCATCGATGGGCAGAACTTATGCCCAGAGGAGGAGGGGGCCAACAGATGTCGTGGAAGCCCGAGTTCTTTATCTGGCTCCGACACCAGATGATCGTCATAGAGAACTGGCCCTATGCGGGCACGGATTTCACCGGAGATCCCGATCTCCCTCTACCTGACGGAGAGGATTGGGATGAGGAGGTGGGTAAGAACTCTTTGTTTTTAATGTTTTTAATGTATTTAATTTTTTTGTTAATACATGCCTTATTTCTTACAGCGTCCATATATGTATACAGATGTTGGCGCAGAGCGACCAGCTGACTTGCCTCACAATGTGCGAAGAGCACAACCTGCAGCGGACCCTCAGATAGAGGGTGAGGATGATCTCGTACAGAACCTCGAGGCACTTACTGGAGGCATTCCAGATTACGGCAGATTGGCGGACGTGCCTAGAGCGTATCAGAGGCACACAGTGGGGGTATCTACTCGTGTCCATCGTCTATTGAGACGTTTGGTGCGAGCGGTGACATGCTATCATGAGCATAACCGTGTTTAGACGCCTGGGTTTCTTTTTTGCATATTTTTTGAGGAACACGCTGTCAGCAGCTGTATAGTCTTTGGACATGTATTATTTTTTGTAACGCGCGGGGCGTGAACATTTTGACTCACACACATATATATATACACATATGATTATGATTTCTTATTTTGTTTTCATGTGCTTGCTTGTATAATGTGTTATTTACAAATTTCGCAAATGTCTATCTAATACATGATTAGCCAATGCATCAGATAATGTGTTCAATTGTCGTGGAATATGTTGATATGTAATAAACTCAAAATTCCTTTCTAACAATCTTACATGTAAATACAACCTTAAAATATGATGGTCTCTGACGGAATAACGCCTATTGAGCTGGAGGACGACAAGTTGAGAATCCAGGTTTACCACTAATGCCCGAATACCAAGATTAATTGCTTTAGTGAGGAGCTCGATTACGGCACAATATTCGGCGACATTATTCGTGGTACGACCCAAACAGACATCTTGAAGATCTATCAGCTCACCATGAGGATCATAGATCACCCATGCCGCAGAGGATAAGTTACGAGTACTGCGACAGGCACCATCAGCGAAACCAATATAAGGCGTATTAGACATCTGCACAAGAGGCGAAAGACACAATAAGCGACAAGTGACAATTGAGTCTATAAAAACTCTAACACACATACATAACACACTTGCTAGAGTACATGTATATACAAAAAGAAGCGTACTAGCATCACGCATAGTACTTTTTCAAATACAGCCCATTGCGGGGCTGCGCGAGAGGATTTCCTTCATAATCAATTAACTCGTAGGCTCATTTTTCCAAAACTTTCTTGACAATATAAGGGCCTAGCCACATGGATTCGAGCTTTCCTGGTCCTAGCTTATCGTTTAGCTGATCATATAGGAGAACTAAGTCCCCCTCATTGAAAGAACGTGGACGAACAGCCTGGTCAAAGTGAGATTTGACTCGCCTCTTCTGCGTTTCGATGGCCAGATTAGCTAGGCGACGAGTCTCATCTAGACGCTCCAGATAAAGGAGACGTTCTTCTAATGGGGTAGTGTTAGGAAGTAACTCGACGACTAGTTTTAATGAAGGGATTTCACACTCGATTGGAAGGGTAGCCTCTAGTCCATAAACTAGTTGAAATGGAGTGAAACCAGTGGCATGCTTCACGGAAGTTCGGTAATCCCACAAAGCAGGGAACAACATCAGATGCCAATTAGACTTGTGCACGCCAACGGTACGCTGAAGCATTGTAACCAAGATCTTGTTGATCGCTTCAACTTGGCCGTTGGACTGAGGGTAATATGGAGTAGAACTATCGTGCTTTAAGCCTAGCTGGGTTGTTAGCTCTGTCATCATATGATTGCGGAAATGCTTTCCGTGATCAGTGACGATGGCTTGAGGGACGCCGAATCGCGAAATAACATGATTAAACAAAAATTGCACCACTGTGTGACCGTCTTCATTTAGTGTAGGCATTGCCTCGGCCCATTTAGTAAAATAATTGACGGCAATGATGATGAACCCGTTCTATGATAGAGTGTCCATGGGCGCACCCCCTTTTAAGGAACTGAGTCATTGGCGCGGGTAAGACACTGTGAACACGCGCTAATGGAAAAAGGGCACTTTTTAGGGATAATCTGCAAAAGGTGTCTTCAGGGAATTTGAAGTTCATACTCAGGGGAATCCAATGCAAGTGTTTTTAAGTTGTGTCACTGGTCAAAGGTCCATAAATGTGTCCTCCAATGTACGAAAACAAGGGTAACAAGGACGGTGACCAACGGTGACAAATTACTATGTAACAGATGCCCCCTAAAGCATGAAGCCCGAGAGAGAGAGGGGTGAAGTGCTTTACAAGAACATATATAGCTGCCGCCGGTTTTCTGCTTTGAGAGATACAATATGATAGTTCAAATACATGATATATGTGGCATGGTCACAACCATCCATAAAAGAGTACATGATGATCAAGATCCGTAGTATGGATGCAGCCATCTGGTTAGGATCAATGAATTGACTCAGGTATGGTCGCAGCCATCCAGTGAAAGAGTCATGTATCAAAATCATGCCTGGATTACAACAGACACAATCCAGGGTCTTGCGCTCCACCTCGACCCGACATACGACAAAAATTGCGCCGTTGTGTGACCGTCTTCATTTAGTGTAGGCATTGCCTCGGCCCATTTAGTAAAATAATTGACGGCAACGATGATGAACCCATGCCCCCCGGCCGAGCGAGGGTTATAGGTAACATAATCAATGCCCCATTTGGAAAAAGGGCGACGGTAACAACAGGGTGCAAAGGAGCAGGGGGAGCCCACATCTTCCGTTGGAAAATTTGGCACTCATGACAGGAACGGACCGCAAGAATGCAATCCTTGAAGATGGAAGGCCAAAAATAGCCAGCACGGAGAATTTTTTGAGCGGTGGCATATCTGGACATGTGACCACCACAAGCACCAGAGTGGCAGTCATTCAAGACTCTCTCAGCTTCCTCATGAGTAAGACAACGGCGGAGAACAGAGTCGGCGCCGAGGCGATATAAAGTATCCCTAATGATACGATATGGTTGAGATTGATGTCGGATCCTTCCCCGAGCATCTTTGGAAGTACCCGGGCGGAAGGAGGACGTTTGCAAATACGTAAGAATATCAACATACCAGGGGTCGAGGGTGCTGATGAGAAACAAAGTTTCATCCAGAATGTGATCTTCGGTTGGAGATGGCGAAGAAGAAGATGGCAAAGAGCAAATTAACTTAGTAAAAACCAATGATTTCTTGGACTTGGCGGTAGCGAACTCCAAGTCAAACTCTTGGAGGATGATAATCCACTTCGAGTATTTGCCCCCCAGAAACTGGCGTGACAAGATATACGTCATGGGGTTGCAATCAGAAATCACAGTAGTAGTACGTAGCAGAATATAATGACGGAAACGTTGGACAGCGCAAACGACGGCCAATGCCAACTTCTCGACATGTGCATATCGAGTTTCCGTATCTAAGAGGTTTCTACTGAGATAATAAATGACATGCTTAGTGTCATCGTCGTCAGTTTGAACCAGAACCATGCCAATAGTGGTGTCGGCAGCAGCTAAATACAGGATGTAGTCACGATGATAGTTGGGAGGGCGAAGCAATGGAGCAAAAACAAGGAGACCCTTGAGTCGCTCAAAAGAGTCTTGGGCCACATTATCCCAATGAAAAGGGACATCCTTTTTAAGCAACCGTGTAAAACCTTTAGCCACCTCGGCGTAGTTCAGAATGAAACGACGTAAAAAATTCGCTTTTCCTTGCAAACTTTGTAATTGTTGTAAGGTAGCAGGGGGAGGGAGATTCAAGATGGCTTCGACTTTGAGGGGATCCAGGCGGATGCCCTCTTGGGAGACGACAAATCCGAGAAGTCGAACCGATTCTACGCAGAAGACACACTTATGAGGATTAAGCCTGATGTGGTAGTGTCGACAGCGAAGAAATATCTCGCGAAGATGAGCAGGGTGGTCCTGACGCTTGGCTGAATGAGCTGGAATATCATCCAGGTAGGGTTGTACAATGTGTTGTATGTCATGAAAAGCATAGGACATTGCACGTTGGAAGGTAGCGCCGGCATTTTTGAGACCGAAAGGGAGCTTCTTATAAGCAAAAGTACCCCACGGACAGATAAAAGCAGTCTTGTGTTGATCAGCGGGAGCAATATTGATCTGGTTGTAACCAGAAAAATCGTCCATAAAAGAGTACATCTCGCTTCCCGCACACTCGTCAATAATCTGATCAATGAATGGTGTGGGGAAATTATCTTTAGGACAGGCCTGATTGATATCATGATAATCAACACAAACGCAGATAGTTCCCTGTTTTTTACTGACAGGTACAATATTAGAAACCCAATTTGTGAGCGGGATAGGATAAATAAAACCGGCTTTAAGAATTTTTTCTACTTCGGCCTTGATTGCTGTAGCCTTTCGAGGGTGTACTTGACATAAACGTTAGTGAACAGGCTTAGCACCGGGGTACATGATGATTTCATGTACCACTATGCTAGGATCAATGCCGGGCATTTCTTCATAGGACCAAGCAAAAACATCACGAAATGCGTGAAAAAGGTTCGAATAAAGTTGAATCTCCTTCGGAGTACAAGTGACTCCGATATGAACGTGTTCGACAATCCTGGGTTTGATAGAGATGTCGATGGGCTGGGTTTGCGTAATTTTTGCCATATTACCTTTAGAAGAAGTTTGGTAAACGTGAACATATGACTGAAGGAATCGGAATGGGAAACAAGGAGCAAACCGTTGAATAGGAGTTGGCTCATCCTGAGGGATAGAGAGCAACGAGGAATGATGATGGGTATCGTGCCAAGGAGGTTCCTCGAGAGACATGGTCTCTATAATGGCTTCATCGGAAGAGAATATTTCTTGTAAAGGATCCGAAGAAGTTTGATCTACAATCCCTAGGGATGGAGCGAACGTGTGAAAAATTTTGCTCGAAAGAGCAAGTTCAGAAGCCGATGCAGCTACGATTTCAACATAGTTGAATTCGGCTGGACTCAACGGCATTTTGTCGCCCCATGAATCTACTTGGTCGATGGGAGGAACGATCCATGGATCAAGACAAGTAGAGATCATATTGACGGAAGCGACATTTGGAGGCGGGGCTAGAAAAACACCCATAAGAGCAGGATCTTTAAAAAGCCTGTGACCGAGACTCTCAAATGATTTGGTGGTATGCTCCACAAAAGGAATAGTTCCTTCCGAAGAGGAAGCGAAAAAATTCAGCTGGTCGACTGTAATAATCTTCCCTTGGTGAGGGAAGCGAATGATACGAAAGTAAGATGAAGCAACTGCTTGCATCGCATAAATCCAGCTGCGTCCGAGAAGGAGGTTGTAGGTTAGAGTAGCGTCAATGACTTAAACTTCCATCTCGACCGTTTTTCCTTCCAAAGAAATGGCTAAGCGTGGGAGAATACCATAAGGACGGGATGCTCTTCCATCAAAAGCTTCCAAGGTTGTGGGAGACTGACTCAACGTTGGAGAACCAATAGCTTTCCAACAGGCAACAGACATGATGCAAGTTGAAGCACCTTCATCAATGACTGTGCGATGGATAGTTTTCTTATCAATAACAACCTGTATGAGAAAGGAAATTTGGGGAGGCAGTCTCTGAGTATGGCGGTCTAAGTCGAACGTAATCAAATCCGAATCTGCCGGATCTATGCCGCCGATAGCGGATAGAAAGGACTTCCTCTGAGAGGGGCAACTCTGGAGAACTTATAAAGTGGACATAGCTGACGGAGTCTGGGCTAAATCCTCAACGATATTATAGTGCTGAGCAGCACGGGCATTCGGGTTGTAAGAAGATTTCCGGAGTACTCCTTTTGGAGGGGGTCGAATAGGCGCTTCAGTACTAGGTCTCTCGATGTGGAGAGGGCTTGAGCTGAATGGAGGAGCACTGGGGGCGACCTCAGGCTCCTTACCGGCAGACGGATAATATTTTGTTCGAGTACTGATATTAACAAGGACCGTCCCCACCATAAACACTTGGGAACCGAAGGAAGAGGGAGGTTGAGAGGGGTCAGCGACCATTTGAGTTTGCTGTGAAGGAAAGGGTTCTTTAAGCACCGTAGGGACCCCAGGAGCGCCTTTCAACAAACGACTAACTTCAGACCGCCGAGGGCAGTCCTTGGTATAGTGATCCTCATCACAGATAAGACAAGGATACTTGGGTTTGCGTTTGGCACTCTCCTCAGATTGAGGTTTAGGTTGTTCCTGCTTAGGTTGTTCCGACTTATTTTTCCCTTTCTCTTTCTTTTTTGACTTCGAGGTTTTGTCTGTCTTGGTTGACTGAACGACATTAACCTCGGAGGTAGATTTAGAAGGAGGTGTAACCTGGGAAGTGTTTTCATTTGGAGCGTTTGATTTTTGCTTCCCAGGGTTTGCAGAATTTTTCTTGGAGGATGAACTCACAGACCCGATAATGCCGTCAACTGTAGGTGTTGGCGGGGCTTTGGATGTTCCAGGTCTAGGGGCATCAGGCAAATAATCATATAATGTACCTGACTGAGAATAGACTAAGTCAAGGTATTGAGCACACGTGATAGCTTGCTCTTCAGTAACACACGCTCCCATAGCAATGTCCTGAGCTATTGGAGGGACGAACGAAGTCGTGAACCAATCCGTAAGAAGCTGGTCGGGAATCCAAAATTTAATCATACGTCTACGCCGTCTCCATTCATGAATGTGATCAGAGATATGCGTAGCGGTTGATTGTCGTAAGGACGTGAGGAGGTGCGTGCCCATTTCATAACGAATGGGCAACTGAAAATGTGTGAGGAATGCCATAGCCAACGAGTTAAAATCCTGAAAGGATCCACGATTTAGCTCAATATACCATTTAGCGGCGGAGCCAGCGAGAGTCCTTTGAAAGAGGCGAAGCTGAATCGAATCATCAAGCCATGAGTCAGATGAGCACCATAGATGATAAGTCATGACATGAGCTTGTGGATCTTCATTAGCTTTACCATCAAATTTTGGGCAATCACCAGGAATTTTGGTGGGAACCGGAGGCCAATAAGGATTATGAAGGATAGGATCATTAGTCAGTTTGGACAATCCGGTAACTCTAAAGTCGCTAAAAATGGTAACTGAGGATTAAATGACATCTGAGGCTGCTGGAATGATGGAACACCCGGGTTCCAACCAGGTGGTGGTGGCCCCCAAGGACCTTGTCCTGACGGATTTGCCCCCATAGTGTGCTGGCCGTAGGGGTTTGTGTTTTGCCCCCAGCGTATGGATTACCAAACGATGCTGCAGAAGTAGCATGTGGCTGTTGATAATTTTGGTAAGGAGCAAACAAAGGTTGGCCTTGAGGTTGCTGGTAACCGTAGTGTGGTGGAACCCCAAATTGAGTTTGAGACCCAGGCTGAGTTTGATAGAACGTTTGAGATTGACTTCCAGCCTGCATTTGAGAACCAGACGGATTTTGGGATCCAACTTGGGTCCAGGTGCCAGGTTGAGCAGTGCTAGTAGACGGATAACCTTGAGCTATCTGGGCAGAAGGGTAACCTTGCTGGTATTGGGGTTGAGCTACCTGCTGGTACTGAGGTTGGCCTACCTGCTGATACTGAGGTTGACTTGCCTGCTGATACTGAGGTTGCTGTGGTGCAGCAGAGGGTTGCCCTATCATGCCAGATGGCTACGTGTGAGGGTGACCAGTTTGTCCAGAAGATTGAGCATACTAGACAGTTGGTTGACCAATTGTTTGGGAAGCTTGGCCGGAAACTTGGGTATACTGGACGTTAGGTTGATTCGGATTAACAAACGATTGACCAGTTTGTCCAGTATGGGAACCTTGCTGGATACCAGGTTGAGCTTGTTGAGTGGAAGGTTGGCCTGGATTACCAGTAGGTTGTGTATGAGGAGTAAAAAAGGGACCACTGGAAGCAAAAGGATTTCCTTGGAAGGATTGTCCTTGTAGCTTTTGCTGGTGTGGTTGTTCAGGTTGAGCATACGACGCTTGACCACTGTGATAAGAGGTAGAACCCCAATCTATGGATAGCGGAACTGAAATCTCTCCGACTGACAGCTGACTTGTCGTAGTACAAAGGGGTGGTAGATACTGATCATACTGCCCCCCAAGCGAGACATTAGATGTAGGATCAAAGCCTGCAAATAAAGAGGACGAAGGTCGGCTAAAAATAGGGGTCGAAGAGGCCACAGATATAATAGAAGGGGTTGTCACCGAGGTAACAGTTGTACTACGAGGTGGTGGAGTCGAAGGCTCTGTATTGGAAAAGATGGGTGGTGACCAAATAGAGGTCGGAAAAGGAGATGATATAAAATCACGCAATGCTCTATAACCAAGAGGCAGTACCCTGGTAGTAGCAGTCCTACTAACATGTGTAGACTCCATTCTGCTAGGAATCTCGTCCCCTGGCACGCCGGATTCGTCAGTGGTAGTAGGTGATGTATTTTCCATATCAGAAGGAAATGGTTTCCGAGGAGAAGTATACTCCCAAAAAGGAATACCGTTTTGAGAAGGTTCCCAAATGGGGTTCGTATAAAATTGGTAATCCTCGTCGCCTGGAGCATGAGAGCTAATCGGTTGTATACTTGGAACAATAGGGAGAATTTGACTCACAACCGGACTCTCGGAAGATGAGATTGGTAGTTCCGCCAGGATGAAACTTCACAAAAATCCTGGGGAAGCTAGCGAAACCAGTCCCTACGCAAACTAACGCAAACAAAATTTAATCGGGTTATGTGATCGTGGCCAGATAGATTTTAAGATACTTGACTTGACCTTTTCATTTTTAAAGAGTCGAGAAAAGGACGAAAAGATGACTCTAGTCTCGTTCGATTGTTTAATGAGCACGAAGTGACAAGCTGCTCACTTACACCTTTTCTTTTAGAGAGTCTAAAAAGGATCAAAAGTGACTACTCTGGAGAAACTAGGTAAAAGGTTTGCCAAACAATCGTTAAAACTCTATATACACCTTGGCGATCAGATGAA
>APFE031320288.1:0-22627 GCA_000404065.3 Pinus taeda | reverse complement strand
GTCATTGTGGAGCACCTATATAAGATGGGCAGTGATGAGATACTGTGAAGGTATGTACCTAAATTTTAAAGAATCCATATCCTCGTGGATGCACATGGGGGCACCGCGGGAGGACATTATACAGGGAGAGCGACTGCATAGAAGATTCTCCTTGCAGGGTTGTGGTGGTCGACCCTTCATCAAGATTCAAAGGCACGTTGCAAGGCCTGTGATGTATGTCAAAGAACAGATAAACCATCGCGGAGGGATGAGATGCCTTTGAATCTGCAAATGATGTTACAGCCATTTGAAAAGTGGGTGATCAACTTCGTAGGACCTATCAAAACTCAGGGAAAAATGGGGACGAGATATATTATCACTGTGATAGAGTACTTGACTCGTTGGGTAGAAGCACAATCGGTAAAAGATTGCACGACTACCACGACCATGAAGTTTCTATTTAGACACGTATTTACATGATTTGGATGTTCAAAGATCTTGATGGGCGACCATGGTACACATTTCATAAACGAGACGATCCGCTGACAGAAGAGTTTCAGGTGTATCATCAGAAAATCACACCGTATCACCCACAAGCCAATGGGATAGTAGAAGCATTTAACAAAGTACTAGAGACTGTGCTGACCAAAGTATGCAACACACAACTAAGTGATTGGGACTTGCGCATACCTGAAATATTATGGGCTTATAGGATGACATGCAATAAACTGACGGGACAGACACCCTTCCGGCTAGTATATGGAGTGGAAGCCGTAATGCCGATGGAATATATCGTGCCTAGTCTGTGCATAGCAGCGCTCACAGGTACGATGGACCGTAGAGCCCTGGAGGAAAGACTCGCGCAGTTGGAGGAACTCAAGGAAGAATGATTTTTGGTTGGCTTTCACTAATAGGTACAAAAGCAACACGAAAAGGCTTGGCACGATCAGCATATTAAGTTACGCACCTTTGAGGTGAATGATTTGGTGTTACTGTAAGATAGTAAGCTTGATAAATTCCCAGGAAAACTCAAAATGCATTAGCTGGGACCGTATGTTATTAAGGAAGTCACACATGGAGGCGCGGTGTAGTTGGTAAAGTTAAATGGAGAACCTTTCCCTGGAAGAGTGAATGGCAGTTGGTTGAAGCCATACACGGGTGGCCCGTCTATCTGACTAGCCCACCGAAGTATAGTATTAGTGCTCTAGGTAGCTGAAAGGAGGCGCGGGACTATAAACAGATGCAGGGAACGTAGGAGAAAATACAGGGAAGTAGTTCAACGATCTCTGAACAGCGCGTGCAGGAGATACAGTAGGCAGCTGCTCAGTGCACTGCTGATCTTGCAATAGTTCGGATAGAGTTGGGAGGTCTCCATGTGAAGATCTCCGCACTGACAAAGTGACTCGAGGGCAAGTCACAATGTTTGTGTTGGGGGCCTGTTGGGCGTGGGATCCCCCAAGGCAAGTTTTGAGGCTTAAAGCTCATATTTTGACAAAATATGATGTAAAGACTCCACGTTTTGTGGGCACGAAGCGCGAAGATTGTAAATGAGTCATAGGGTTGTCCACCCTCATTTTTGTAATGTAATGTCAGCTTTAGAAATATACCCAGGATTCTATAAATAGAACGAGACCCTAAGTTGTAAATAATGGAATGATAGTCATGAATGAAGGATGAAGAATTGAGCTTTATCTAAGTGTAGAGTCAAGTATTTGGGTCGTAGAGTAGGAAAAGGCTCTGTAGCTGAGTGCGCAGAGGCCTAGTAGTCCGTAGTTGAGTGCGCGGACCCGTGGAGCTGAGTGCGTAGGGCGAGTCGAGTCTGTAACCTTTGGAGAAGTAATAAAGAGAAGTTTTACATCACTTCTGTGTATTTTTTTCCTGTTTTGTGCATTGAATGTATCAAATATAAATTGCATTTCTATTGTTTATATGATGCGCAAACTTATATGAATGTGTTGATAAAGTGAATATAAGAAAAAGTATCTATTTACACAAAGATAACTAATTGTTATAAGAATATAAGTAAGATACGCATTGTAACTTTGGGAAGTAGCGCAGATCGCTGCCAGGGCAACGCAAAATCACCTCAGCCCCTGGTTAGGGCTGCACGAAGGTGACTATAACAGATCGCAAAGGTCTCGCAGGTCAGGACAACGTGCAAAGTGACCTGCACAAAGGTATTCACTGTTGAACTAAACCGACCCCTCAGAGATCTCAAGGGTGCAGAAACTTGGGTCCAACATCCCTCCATACTACTTTGGGTGAGACCTTAGTCCGCGGTCCACTGGCTGTTGCCGAAAGGGCCAGTAGTGTAGGGATTTGTTTGGCTAATTAACTCTAAACCTAGGTCAAGCCCCATCAAGCCAACATTATGGCCCATATCGAAGAGGGAAAATCTTGCGGTGGGGCCCAGTGAGGTGCTCCTTCTGAAAATGTAGCCAAACTTTGTCGCCCACCTGGAACTTGTGTGGCACTCGATGCTGATCATGTCGTTGCTTTTACTTGGCATTTTCTTTGTCCAATATGTTATGGACTTGTTGGAGGATGTATTGAATATGCTCAATGAAGCTATTTTCCTTGTTGGCTTTGGACTAGACATGAGTCGAATCTGCCGGAGTCACTGCAAATAGTATGCCCACATCAATGGGACATAGTGGCTAGAATCCCAAGCCCACTTGAAAAGGCTTGTGGCCAGTCGAGCTGTGGAGAGCCTAGTTGTAGTTGTGATGGACATAGGGGAGGATCACATCCCATGTGCGTGGATGCTTTGAGTTATACATGCGCACAATGTGTATGATCATCATGTTGACAACCTCTGTTTGGCCATGAGTTTGGGGATGGAAAGCTGTGGACTTAGTGAGATTGGTGTCTAGCATCGACCAAAGACTGGACAAAAATGTACTAAGGAACATGTTGTCCCGATCTGAGATGATAGAATGTGGGATCCCAAAGTGTACCCACACTCATTCAAAGAAGAGTTTAACAGTGGCTTCTTTTGTGATACTCTTCTTGCAGGCTGCCATAATGGCCATCTTCGAGAATCTGTCGACGACCACAAAAACACAGTTTCTGCCATTCTTAGGAGAAGGAAGGCCTAACAGTAATCCATGGATATCGATTTCCAAGGTCGACTAGGGGTAGGCAGTGGAGTATAGAGACCTTGCTTCTTGATCGTCGATTTGGCAATGGCTAGGGCAGTGTAGGATATGATGTACTTCCCGACATCCTATCGAAGATTCAAGCAATAGAAATAGTTATGTATTGCTTCCACCATTTTCTCGACCTTGAAATTCCCAGTGGCCTGACTGTAGTGCGCTTCCCAAATCATCTTCGCACGCTCAGTTGCAGGAACATAAAGGTGTCCTAAGTGGCATAATAGAGCATCTTGGAGGTGAAAAACTGGAACTTGCTAACCCTCTAAGAGTGTATGGTATGTGTGGCTAAATTTTGGGTTGCTTTTATAGAGAAGTAACCAATCAGAAGTCTCGTGCCCACAAGAGTTGAGCACGGTGGTTAATGCCATGATTGGTGGTTGGCTGAGGCAGTCTGTAACATTATTTGTGATACCCTTATTATACTTGATATTCAAATGGAACTGTTGCAGGTATGTGGACCACTTCTGATGGCGATCATTCTGCAACTTCCCTTGCGGTTGTATGAACTGTAGGGGTTGGTGGTCTATGTGGATGATAGTTTCCTTCCCCAAAATGTAATGTTTCAATTGTCGGCAGGTTTACAAAATGGAATACATCTCTTTGTCATAAGTGGGATACTTTCGGACTGTGTCTGTAAGTGTCTCACTTCTATATGTCACTTGATGCCTGTTATGTGGAATTTTTCATCTACGGATAAACACAACTTCCCTAAGTGGGTAGCTACACTTAGAACAACAAAATTAAAGAGTTTAACCTTTTCCTATAGGAGATAAATAAGACAAGGGACCTACTTGTTATCTTTGGCTTCCCTTTGTCTCCTTTGAATAACTCCCGTCACTCCTTCTCGAACTGAATCCGCTCGATGAGTACCTGCAATCATAAACAAAGGACAAAAAACAATCAAAGCAAGAGATCTATCTACTATAAGAAAATGGAATCGAAAGCATTTACACATATAATCATCATACATAAAGACAAGAATATGGGAAAAGGTGTAAACAACTTTATTAAGTAGAAGGAAGAGTTACAACCAACGAAGTCTGATCCCAAGTCACTCATCTAGCTTGAGTTCTATCCTTCATCACACCAAAAGCACAACACTCCGGAAGCATAAAAATACTTTCTTATGATCTCAAACCTTAAACCAATAGTATCTCACAATTTTTCAAAGTCCATCCCCTGATCACTATGATAAGTGCTCAATTTATAGGGAATGGAGGTGGTTTTGTCATAAATTGGGAATGGAGGAGGTTATTTGATTCATTCCCTATCCAATTTCGAGCTCATAGGAGAGGATAAGAGGTGGGAATCTTCTAGAATGGTCTAAAATGTAGGAATATTCCCATAACCTTATGAAGATTTCATTCAATCTTGCCCAACGCAGGTCAAAGTGGGCTTAGGTTCTCTTTAGAGCAGGCTTGAATGGCCCTAAGTGCTCTGCAGTGCATTTACGCTCGACCAAGGCTGCGTTGGTCCCTCAAGGAGTCATTTCAATATGTCTTCAGGCCAAGAAAATCTTAGGAATGATGGCATTCAATGTGATGACTTGTCTAGGGCATGTAGCAATTGAATTAGGGTTTGATGAGCCCTAACAATACTGATCTGAATGTTGGAAGTGATGTGCCCAAATAGACCTGTAACATCTACCCCCTAAAGAATGAAGTTGAAAATGATAATATCGAGTGATATGCCTTACGATGTGATCAAAAGGTTCTGAAGTGGATGGTGACCCGTGTCAATTACAATACATAATATCATGATATTTTGGATTTTCCATGAATCGCTGAGGGAAGGCATACCCATGCTCAACATATAAACTTTCATTACATATACATAGATAATCGTCTACAGATATAGACCCATGATGGGATGACCATCAGTGTAAAGCCATCGTATAAATGATTTAGTACTCTCCTAAAATCGCAACCCGGATGGATGAGACTAGATCCAGGGTCTTCTATCTTGTCCAATCGTTCGCTCAAGTATAAGTCTAGCCATGTGAATATATGATCTGAAGTCGAACATGGGAAGACACCATCTGATTACCAGCCAATGATGTAAGTCGTTAACAGATGCGAGAGAATTCACTGATAAGTATAATGATTCTCAAGGTATTGTAGTACATTCTGCATGGTGTGAATATATGTCTTGATGTTGAAGACCATACAAAGTCTTTCGGTCAAAGGCCAGTGATGTCAACCTATCGCTGGAAGCGACAAACTTGCCATTGATGTATGCAAGCCTCAAGGTACTCGAAGGGTGTTTCTAAGTCAACTTCTTGGATAATGTGTTGATGTCGACAAGAAGTGACTCATTGTAGGAGGGCCTTGATGTATTCCACATCAACAACACGAAACGTGTAATGATTTTTGGATACAGAATTTAACTGATGACACAAGGTTCAGGAATAGCGGTAATGAAAATGAAGGTTTATGAGTATTGCAAAGGATGAATTTGACTGAGTGACTTCTCTTAAACATGTCGGCGACACTGAATGAATTGGCAACATTGACCCGAAACCAAAGTAATGGATGGTATGATAGACCATAGCAGTGATAACCATCAAGCAGATAACCCAATCCAAGTAGTCATAGAGATGAAGTAGAAGTGTCATGTTCAAGAGCAACCTACTACCACAAGGTGGTTTACCCCTTTTCCCATTTTCCCTAGTCATTGTTGACCAATGCCTCTTTATTTTTTATCAAGATTGAGGAGGATAGCATATGCTTGTTGTATAATTCCACCCTTTGGGTGAATCCATCATTGTGTGACGTTTTAACAAGTCTAGCGAAGGTGAAACTCGGTCTTTTCATGATGGACAATATTGTTGCTATTTTGATGTTTTAACGAGTCTAACGACAATGATAACTCGATCCTTTTCATGTTTAGATAGTTTGAAAAGGGACAAAAAGAAAACTCCACAAGTTCTTTTTCGTAGATTTGTTTGTCAAGTCCGAAAAGCGTAAAATAATATGGGAAGGAACCTATTGACCATGTTCGATCAACGTATTCCTTTTTCGTAAATAATCTATCTCAGTCTGGAAAAGGGTTAAACTTATACTAAGTAGATGTCGTTTCCAATCCATTAACGAGCTGAAAAGGACAACCGCTCGGCAATCTTTTCATATTTTTGGAGTCTGAAAATAGCTTGAAGAGGACTCCAAGGGGGTTCCTTTTTTTATGTTTAACAGAGCTCGAAAAAGAGATAAAAGTATGTTCTATGGTCAAAGTACAATTCGCGATTGCGCATGTCAAATTCATTGTATCAGCTATAAATTTGTTCAAAGCAACACCAAATGGATCAAACATACCTATTTCATTGGTAAAAATAGGTAAAGACTAAATTTTATTCATTTAATGATCATGAAATAAACATAAAACAAGAATTTACCATGTTATTTTCACCATTTAATATTTACCATTCAATTTTGTGCTCTGAACCAGTTTTTTACCTTGAACTTCAGTAGATGATCTACCCCTTCTCTTTCTTTTCATGTCATTCTTTTGCAATTTTAGGCAAATGTTTTAGGTTTTTAGGGCCCCTGGGTTTAGTATATTTTTCCATGGGGTCAGCGTAGCCTTCCACATTGAAAACTGCATTGCAGAGCACCCAAACAGAAATGTACCTGCTCTGTAGCACACTATCTCTTGACATGGGTTGTGCTGGGTGAGTTTCACAAATTTGTTTCACCTGTTTTACCCAAAATTTCTCCATTTTTTTGCATGAATTGGATCCTAACTAAGCTTATGGTTTGATTTCAAGCCTTGATCAGATCAAAATGTATATTACTTGGCGAGAAAGAGAGCATTAAGAACAAGACATGGTTTCCCTAAATTATCCGGGTACTATTGATGCCCTCAAAAACTGTGGGTTGCTCAAATACTTCAGGTTGTCCGGGATGAGGCAACAATTAGAACTATTGCAGTTCTTAGTTCATGCATGGGATCCAACTAATCAATATTTTCACATAAGGGACAAAATGGTACCTATTATGATCGATGATGTTTACTTTCTTACTGGGTTGTCGAGACGTGGTGCCTACATTTCTCTTTCAGGATTTTCTTGTGGGGGTGAATTGGTGAGGGACTACATTCGACAGTTTTGTCAGATAGGTACACAGCCTAGCAAGGATGGGAAAATAAACATCAGAGATGTATGTGATTTTCCTTTGAGAACAATACTTTTCGCTATCACAAAGTTGGCAGGCAGTGTGACACTTCATCTGGAAAATAGACCATATATGCAATACGCGCTTGAGTGTCTTGATCCAACTATATTCAACTAGTGTGAGGTCGTAATTTCTTCAATGAAAGAGTAGTTGAAAAATGTAAAGTGTAGTAAGACGAATAATTTTAGCTATGGATCAATATTAATCACTTTTACCTTAGAGAGAATCCCATTGATGCAACCTCAGCATGTAACATTGGGTGTAGCTAGTCCTAGAGATCCAAGGATGCAGAGGTGGGTCGAATTGATGGCTAGACATGGTGTTCAATCATCAATCACATTTTCTACTGCATTATTCAGTTGGTTCGATCGACAACACATTTTCATTGAGGAGCATCCATACACAGGGATAGATTTTTGTGGAGATCCAGGTTTGAGTTTACCAGTGGGCGCTCAATGGGGGGCTATAGGTAAATTGTTTTTGACCAAATGTTTTTGATTTTTAAGTTTCTACATGTTTTTGTATTTTTTATGTTTCCAAGACTAAAATAAAATATTTCTCATGAATACAGATGTTGCTACTGTTCGACCTATGGGGCATCAACAGGAGGCCGGTGGACCAGCGCAGAGAAATGTTGGGAGAGCAGTTCTCAAGGATTTGGATTTGACTGAGACACTCGCAGAGTTGCAGGATCATGTAAAGAGGTTAACCTTCAGTATTTTGGATGTCTGGATCAAGGAGTTACCTATGAGGCTGTAGCACCATACTATTGGTGTTCCTAGCCATTGGATGAGGTTATTGCACATGATATCTCAGGCTATAACCTGTTATCAAGAGCATCACTAGGTCTACTTAGGATGATTTTTGTATGCACTTTGAGTTTTTAGGTTAGATGACCAAACATGTCTTGGACACAAATTTTGTAAAAACATTTAAAACACCTATCTATTTTTTAGTTTCAGAGTATTTATATATGGTTATATGCAATCTTATTCAACTAATGATGTGAATATAAAATTCACTTTTACATATGTTGCAAATGTCTGTTTAACACATAGTTAGCTAAAGAATCAGTTAATGTGTTAAAGTTTATGGAAATATGTTGTTATTGAATGTACTCAAAATGTATTTCCAAAAGATGAACTCTAAGGAACATACGAAGAATAGTTGGGTTTCAGACGATATAAACACTTGTAAGTTCTAGTACGATGAGTTGTGAGTCCTACCTAATGATGATTTGGCGAATGCCAAGTGAAATGGAATTAGAGAGAATTTCAATCAATGCATTATACTCATCAATATTGTTCGTAGAATGACTGATACAAATCGTTTGAAAACTCACTAACTCGCCACTTGGAGTGAAAATGGCCCATGCTACAGAATATAGGTTCTGCACACTACGACTAGAACCATCAACGTAACCAACAAACGGTTCCAAATATTCCGACATATGAAACAAATGCAAAGAGGATTACTAACCACAAAAATTCTAAAAGACACACTAACACACACACATGCAATTAAAGCACATATACAGTGATTTTACTACACTCAATTAAGCATAGTAACGTTTGAGATACAACCCGTTTCAGGGCTACGACAATGAAATTCCATCATAATTCACCAACTCGTAGGCACCTTTTTCCAAAACACGCTTAACAATGTAAGGGCCCATCCATAGTGGTTCAAATTTTCATGCTCCTAGTTTATCAGCTTCTTGATCATAAAGCCAAACTAGGTCTCCTTCTGAGAAAATGCGAGGCTTGACATTTCGGTCGTATTGTGCCTTGATTTGTTTCTTATGTGCTTTGTTAGCCGATGCGGCTTCACGAAGGGTTTCATCTAGATGGATGAGTTCTAAGAAATGTGCTTCTTCATCAGAAGTGTCGGGTAACAGGTGAATTGCGATTTTAAGAGATGAAATTTCACATTGTATCGGAAATATTGCCTCCAAACCACACACCAATTGAAAGGGCGTGAATCCAATTGCATTCCTTATCAAGGTTCGGTATGCCCACAAAGCAGAGTACAAGATTAAATGCTAGTTTTGTTTATGAACCCCTATCGTTATTTGAAGCATTCGCTTAAGGAATTTTTTGATGGCCTCAACTTGTCCATTAGCTTGCAGATAATAAGGAGTAGAACTATCATGTTAAAGTCCTAACTTGGTAGTGAACTCAGTCATCATTTGATTGCAAAAATGAGGCCCATGATCTGTAAATATAGCTTGTGGTACACCAAACCAGGAAACCACGTGGTTGAAAATGAAAAGTGTAGTTGTCTGGTCACTGTTGTTTAATGTAGGCATCCCCTCGGCAGAGTGAGGGTTGCATGTCTTGAAGTCAATGCGCCACTTGGAAAATGGTCCAACAACAACGATAACATGAAACAATGCAAGTGGTAATCTAGCTTTATGGCCATAGATCTGGCATGCATGACATCTTCTGAGATCAATAATGCAATCTTTGAATATGGTAGGCTAGAAGTAACCAGCATGGAGAATCCTCTATGCGGTAGCATAACTAGTTAAGTTTCCACCACAAGCACCTGAATGACAATCATTCAAAACTTTCCCAACTTCCTCATGTGTGAGGCACCTCAGTGAAATTGTATCGATACCACGACGGTAAAGAGTGTCACCAATGATCAGATATCTTTGGCTTGGTATCAGATATGTCGTTGTTGTGAGCGAGAGGTATTGGGCCAAAAATTTTGGGTTTGGAGATAAATCAATATATCTCCATACCATAGGTTAGATGACGAAATTAGGAATAGAGATTCATCCAGAATTGATGGTTTTGATGTTGAGTCAAAGGCATTTGAGGGGAGGTCGCAAAGAAGCTCGATGAAAACTAGAGATTTCTTTGATTTGGATTTGATGAATTGCAAATCAAATTCCTGCAAAATGATGATCCATTTTGAGTATTTTCCCCCAGCAATTGACGTGACAAAATATATGTCATAGGGTTGCAATCAAAAATGACAGTGCTCTTTTAGAGCAGGATATAGCGGCAAAATATCTGTATAGCTTGAAGAGCAGCCAAAGCTAGCTTTTTGACATAAGAGTACTTAACTTCCGTATCATTGAGATTGTGACTCAAATAATATATTGGATGTTCAATCCCATCTTCTTCTTGGACTAAAACCATCGCAATGGTTGTATCTGCAGCAATGAGATACATGAAGTAGTCGTTTTGATAATTTGGGGAATACATTAATGACGCTCTAATTAAGGTATCTTGAAGATAATCATAGGAAGCTTGCAAAACCTAATCCTAATAGAAGGTTATCCCCTTTTTCAAAAGACGAGTAAATCCTTTAGCCATTTCAGCATAATTGGGAATGAACCTCCTCAGAAAACTAGCCTTCCCTTGGAGTCTCCGTAACTATGGTAGATTGGAAGGTGGAGGCAAGTCAAGAATTGCCTAAACCTTAAGAGGGTCGAGTCGAATTCTTTCCATAGACACTACAAAACCAAGAAAACAACCAGAACCAACACAAAACACACATTTGTGTGGATTGAGTCATATTTTGTAGTGTTGGCATCATAAAAATATAGCTCTCAAATGCTGCGGGTGATCAATCCGCTTTTGTGAATGAGAAGGTAAGTCATCAAGGTATGGTTGAACAATACACTTGATGTCATGGAAGGCATAGTTCATTGGCCTCTAAAAAGTGGCCCCTGCGTTCTTTAAAACAAAAGGGAGTTTCCTGTAGGCGAATGTGCCCCATGGACAAATAAAAGCAGTTTTAGATTAGTCCTCTGGGCGGATATTGATTTGATTATAGCTGGAAAATCCATCCATAAATGAAAATATTTCACATCTGGCACATTCATCAATAATCCGGTCGATAAAGGGAGTGGGATAATTGTCTTTTGGACAAGCCTGATTAACATCCCTATAATCGATGCACACTCGTATTGTCCCCTGTTTCTTCATGACAGGAACAATATTGGAAATCCAATCAGTAAGAGGAATAGGGTAGATGAACCCAGCATGCAAATGTTTTTCAACTTCTTCTTTAATGGTAATAGCCTTCTTTGGATGAACAGGACGGAGGTGCTATCGCACTAGTTTGACATCAGGATGCATTTTAATTTCATGTTCAACTATACTAGAGTCAATACCTCACATCTCCTTATATGACCATGCAAATATATCTTAGAATTCAGGAAAGAGAGAACGATAAATATCAAGTTCTAATGGAGAACAATATTTGCCAACATGAATGTTTTCTATAACTTTAGGTTTGGTCGAAATATTGATAGAATTGGTTCTTTGATATTTGATAAGTTTCGTTCAGAATCTACTGTATCTATAAAAACAGAATTCGAAAGAAAATCAAGAACTGAAGGGTGATTAAGTTCATTTGAAAAATCTTCTATGTGATCTAGAAGATGGGAACGATGATGATAATATTCCCATGGTTCTTCTTCTATCATCATTGATTGGATGATTCCTTCGCCAGTAGAAAATATACGTGAAAAAGGATCAGAGGAAGTACCATATTCTAATGAAGGATCTACCCATACAATTGGTGAAGATGGATTTGGGTTCGCCACGCAAGCCAAAAATATTGATTGCTATGCAAGCTCAATGGGGCTTAGCGGCATGATTTCATTACTATTAACAACTTCAGTACTATTTCTAATCTTCCTTAAATCAGATGAAGTGGAAGATATCATATTGCAAGTCTCAACTTTTGCAACTTCTGTCATATGTGATGGTGACAGTAGCGAAAAAGTACCCATTAGGGAAGAATCCTTGAAGAGACCTACACCAATGTTTTGAAGAGATAGCGAGGGTTTGTGAACTAATGAAATGCTTCCAGTAGTCTGTGAACTAGAGGCGAAGAGAGCGAGTTGATAAATAACTATGATTCCGCCTTTATGAGGGAATGCAATCATACGAAAGTATGTCAAAACCACAACAACCATAGCATATACCCACAGTCTTCCCAACAAAATGTTGTAGTCAAGGGGTCCGTCAATGACCTCAACTTCAATAGTTACTATTTTTCTCCCTAGTTCAATTTGCAGATTACTTAAAATTCCACAAGGCGTATATGTGTGACCGTCAAAAGATTTTAATGTTGTTGGTGAATGTGACAAAGGCGGTGAACCAAGTGTTTTCCAACAATTCATTGAAATAATACAAGTAGATACTCCCTTATCAATAACGGTTCGGTGAATAAGTTTATTCAAGGCATTTACATGAATCAATAATGCTAATTGCACTGGTAATTGTGGCATATAACCCGCATGGTTGAAAACCACAAGATCAGAATCTGTTGGATCAATTCCACCAATTGCTGACAACAAAGCCTACTTTTGGGAGGGACAATTTTGAAGCACCTCAAGCGTCGACATAGCAGAAGGTGACTGAGACAAATATTCTACTATGTTATAGTTCTGTGCTGCTCGAGCTTGAGGATTAAATGTTGATATATGTACAACTCCCTTATGCAGTTTTATCAGTAACTTTGGTGAAATAGGTAGTGGAATAGGATCAGACAAAGTTGAAGTCGAAGGATTAGGTTGATCAGTGGCCTGGTTATTCAACGACGACGGTAGATTTCCATAATCTTTACTTCATGTTGACACCAAAACATCAATTTTAGGCTTAGAGGTAGGTAGCATAAGCACTTAGGAAGTGGAAGCACGATCTGTAGCAACTATATGTGTCTTCAGGTTCAAAAAAGGATCAGTCAACACTGCGAATGTACTAGAAGTCTTAAGAAGCTTTGAGACTTCAGAGCAGTGAGGACAATCTCGCGTAAAGTGCTCGTCATTACATATTAAACATGGGTAACGAGGTTTCCTAGCCAAAGGAGAGGAATCAGATGATTTCTCTTGAGGGGGATTATTTTGTTTCTTCTTGTTTTTGCCCTTCTTCTTTCTTCCTGGTTGCTTTTCATTCTTGCCTTTGTTAGATGACACGACATTAATTTCAGAAGCAAGAGTATTATCAGATGCATTTGAATTTTGATTAGAAATGGAAAGTGTTTTACCAGATGGTCTACCTATCGTTTGTGTGGTCGAATATCAAATCACACTGTCATCGGCATGAGAGTCCTTACTCGATGGTGGTGGAGGAACAATATAAGCTGGTCTGGGTTCATTCGAGATCTTGTCATAGAGCATGCCAGACTGTCCAAATATTGGGCATGAGCAATTACTTTCTCTTCAGTAACAACTCCACCTTTCGCCACATCCTTGGTGATAGATGGAAACAAGGATTTTATAAAATACTCAGCTAAAAGTTGATCAGGAACATAAGTTTTGACCATTCAATGACGGTGACGCCACTCATGAATATGATCAGAGATGTAAGTAGCAGTAGTCTGTTTAAAGTTGATCAATAGTTCCATTCTAGTTTCACATCGTATGGGTATCTGGAAGTGGGTTAAAAATGTGGTAGCTAAGGATATAAAGTTATCGAAAGAAGCTTGTGGTAACTCAATGTACGACTTCACAGCTGGACCAGTAACTGTTCTTTGGAAAAGACATAGTCTAATTGAATCATCATTCAGGGAGTTTGATGAACACCATAAATGAAAAGTCATGACATGGCTGGATTAATCTTCTTCAGGGTTTCCATTGAATTTCAGAATATCGGAAGGTAATTTATGAGGAATCACTGGCCACCAAGGTGCATAAAGAATTGGGTCAATCGTAAGCAGATTTAGGTCTGGTAATTCAAGTGTTGCAACAAAAGGAAACTATCTATTGAGGTCAGGTTGAGCATAACTAGGGTAAGATGGAATTGCCTGGGCAATAAGCCTTTGCATACCAGCATAAGGCATCTGCTGCTGGTAACCTTGATAGGGGTAAGTTTGTTGACCAAATCCGGTATAAGGTGGTTGTTGAGCACCAGGATACATTTGTTGTTGTCCAAACCCTGCATAGGCTTGTTGACCAGGACCTGGGTAAACTGGTTGTTGACCAAACCCATCATAGGCTTGTTGACTAAGTCCAGGATGAGGTTGGTACTATTGGGATTGTTGTTGTTGATATTGTGGTTGCCATGGCTATTGGAGCAATTGTTGTTGATACAACGGTTGTTGATTTAACAGTTGTTTCCTACCAATGTAATCTTGACCAGGTTGTGAATACACTAAACTAGTGTAAGTCTGAGTCATTCTAGTAAAAGGTAAACTGGCCTGAGGTTGTTGGACTCTAGGCACAAACGGTTGTTGTAAAACTGCCTGAGAAGGCTGAATCTATAAACCTGAAACTTATGGTTCTGAGGTTGAAGGACCAGCTTGCACAGGTTGAGACACAACTAATTGAGCTTGTGACTGCGGTAAAGTTGTAACAACAAGTGTAGTAGCCATGGATGAGACAGATTGCATAGGTTGTGATGGATACAAAAGCCTTGGTTGAATGAGCATTGTTGGCTTCCACTGACAAACAGTCATTCCAGGCTGACCTAAAGATGACAGCATACCGCCATATGGTTTCCCCCCAGAAAATGGAGGATAAGGAGATTGTGCATATTGTTCTACATATGGCGATAATCCAGGTTAAAGCGGATACATTGGATGGTAACAAGATGAACCAGCTTGATATTTACTTGATGGGTCAAGTTGTTTAGTATCCGTTAATGAAGAACCAGATAAAATTCCCATAGAGGACATGGGTGAAGGCCAAGGGCTAGAAGCAACACCTGAGAGGGTTCCAGATAAAGATTGGTAACCCGGTGGGATGGATGGAACACCATACAAATGTGACTTAGGTATCTTAGTAAACATCAAAGAGGTAGCAACAGAAGATTATGTCGCAGTTATAATAGATGGTACAGTCTGGGATGTTGACTCTGCCATAGTTAAATTTCCTAAAAAATTCCCTAACGAGTCAACGGATGTCTGAAAGTAATCAGGATCAAAAGGAGTAGTAAAATGAGGAGTATGAGGATAAAGATAAAGTCCAGGTCCAAATCGAACTGGAGTTCTAGGTGTTTCTTCCTCAGGTTCCTCTTCTATCAAAATCAAACCAGGTGGAAGGATTTCACCGTCAAGTCCGTAATAGCTTTCCAGTATTTGTTATTGAGGTAAAGGAGAAGTCTCGACAGTTACGGATGTTTGAGGATGAACTGGTCGATCGTCTTCTGGTATGGTAACAACTTCTGATTGTTCAACTTCAAGATCCAAGTGTTTTGGTAAAATAACAACAGGTTCAAGTTGGGCTTTTTGAACAACTTCTAGTTCAGAAGGAACTTCTGATTAAGCGATGATAATTTCTGGATCAACTTCTGGTTGAACAGATTCAGGTTCAGAAGTAATTTCTTGTTGAACAACTTTGGGTTGAGAATCAACTTCTTGTTGGACAACTTGGGTTATTGTTTCATTAGGTTCACTTCTAGTGTCCTCAGATAATTGTGGAGATTCCACTTCAGTAACAGATGTACTAGTAATTGTATGAGTAACTGGGGTCACAGTACTTACCAGTATAGGTGTTTATGGTAATTCAGATGAAGAACCAGAAGTTTGGGATGTACTGGATTCAGTCAAATGAGATCGCTTTGACCGAATAGGTGTAGCTTCAGGTGGTAAAGGTGGTTTACTCGTTGTCCTCCGCGAACGAGGGGGTAAGGGTTGATGTTCCTCCATGATTGCTGATTGATTTTATTACAAAAAATAAATAAACAAAAAGGGGTAAGCTAGGCAAAAGGATTACCAAGCAACTGCGAACTGCAAAATACCTCCTGATGAAATGAGAAGTACGGGCATGCAATCTCCCCAAATGTTGTGTTCGGTGTATCACAGTGTACAAGGCAGCCAACTCAATTACCTAAGGATGGATAGCAACCTAATGTAGTCCTCCCATATATACCCAAAAGTAGGTGGAGGCCCAATCCATGTTAGCGGTATCTAATGTGAAATCACACAGTGAGAGCATTCATTTATACTTTATGTACTGTAACACCGCCCTATATACTTGAAGGTACGTGGATGAGCTATGATATACTCACGTACGTGGAATGAGGTATCACACTCGGAATGTATCGCAGACAAGTTAGCGACAACTGCTATGTTTTACGATGCCGGAACACGTCTCTAGCCTAGAATCTCTAAAAATTTTGCGTTAGGTGACAATGCTCCATTAGGTTAATTGAGATTAATTTTTAAGTTGATCTTGATTAAGAGTTTGTCTTTCAAGGTTCACCATGTGATGTCTTTGAAATTCATAGAATGCAACTATAATGAGAAATATTCTTTCTATTTTATTTTGAATAATGAAAACCTTAACTAATAGGGATAGAGAAATCAGATTCTTTTAATCAAATAACGAAGAGCACATCTAATGAAATTTCCCTAAACTATTCCTACAAGCACACACAAACTTTTCAATGCACAATGCAAGTTTTTCTTTTCAATTCCCTTAATGTTGAGATGAACAAAAGGAAACTAATTCACATACAATCAATCAATATTTTTGCAAGAATGAAGTCTCTACGACAGTTTCTTTTCTAAAGAAATGAAGACTTTACGACACTTTCTTTTCAGCAAAGATTAATCGACTATAAGATAACTTTGAAAATGAATTGATAATGATAAACAAATCATTCAAGAAACACTAAAAAATCAAGGCCAAAGTACGGCTAGGAAAGGAAACACAAATTTATTTCAGAGACACAACAATCATTAATCTTTTAGCAAGAAAAAACAGAAGGAAATTTGGAAAAAACCAAGCCAAAGGTGGGATTTTTGACCTAAGGAGTATCAACATAGCCCTGAATGGGAGACAGTGTGCTTCAGAGCACTGTCATAAATCCAAGGGTGCTCTGCAACACATTGTGTCCAGACCAAGCCGGTGCTGGTACCAGAGAGGCCATTTAAGGGACATTCAAGCACAATTTTTGACCAAAAAACACTTCAAAAAGGCTGAAATGAGATCAATGGAGGAAAGTAAAGTCTACTAGGGTGTACTAGGATGAAGATAAACTACCTGGAACGATGATCATTCCCCAACAGAGTCGCCAATTTTTTATGTGGAATTTTGTATCTATGGATGAACACAACTTCCCTAAGTGGGTAGTTACACTTAGAACAACAGAGTTAAAGAGTTTAACCTTTTCCTATAGAAGATAAATAAGACAAGGGACCAACTTGTTATATTTCGCTTCCCTTTGTCTCCTTTGAATAGCTCCCATTGCTCCTTCTCTAACTGAATCTGCTCGATCAGTACCTGCAATCATAAACAGAGGAAAAAAACCAATCAAAGAAAGATATCTATCTACTATAAGAAAATGGAATCGAAAGCATTTACACATATAATCATCATAAATAAAGACAAGATTATGGGAAAAGGTGTAAATAACTTTATTGAATAGAAGGAAGAGTTACAACCAAAGAAGTCCAATCCCATGTCACTCATCTAGCTTGAGTTCCATCCTTCATCACACAAAAAGCACAACATTCCGACAACATAACAATACTTTCTTATGATCTCAAACCTCAAACCAACAATATCTCCTTACAATTCTTCAAAGTCCAGCCCCTAATCACTATGATAAGTGCTCAATTTATAGGGAAATGGAGGTGGTTTTGTCATAAATTGGGCATTGAATGGCTTTCCAATTTGGGAGTTAGTTTCCATGGAGGAAGGGATGAGAGAATAGGAGGCTATTTGGTTCATTCCCTATCCAATTTAGATCTCATAGGAGAGGATAAGAGGTGGGAATCTTCTAGAATGGTCTAGAATGTAGGAATATTCTCAGAACCCTATGAATATTTCGCTCAATCTCACCTAATGCAGGTCAAAGTGGGCCTAGGTGATCTGCAGAGCAGGGTTGAATGGGCCTAAGTGCTATGTAGCGCATTTACCCCTGACCAAGGCTATGCTGGTCCCTCAAGGAGTCATTTCAGGATGTCTTCAAGCCAGGAAACTCTCATGAATGATGGCATTCAATGTGATGACTTGTCTAGGGCATGTAGCAACTGAATTAGGGTTTGATGAGCCCTAATAGTATTGATCTGAATGTTGGGAGTGATGTGCCCAAATAGACCTGTAACAATGCCCCTATTGAGTAAGGATTACCCCAATAGCATAGTCAGAGGAATCTGTCTTGATCTCAAATGGTTTTTGCAAGTTTGGTAATGTGAGCACTGGTGCAAAGCAGAGGCGATGTTTCAACTCTACGAATGCCTTTTGTTGAGATTCAAACCAAAATAAATTTTCTTTCGCTCCTCTTTTTGTGACTTGACTCAAGGGCCAAGTGATATGAGAGAACCCCAACATGAACCTGTGGTAGAAATTGGCAAGACCCAGAAAGATGTGGAGCTCTGTTAGAGTAGTTGCGGCTGGCCTATCCCGAATGACTTGGATCTTGGCTGGATCGACATGCACCCCCTGTTCATCAATAATGTATCCCAAATATTGAACTTGGGTCATGCCAAAAGTGCATTTATCCAAATTGGCACACAACTTGTGTTGCCGCAGCGTTTTGATAAACTGTCGGATGTGGTGTACGTGCTCTTCCCAACTCTAGCTGAAGATCAGGATGTCATCCAAGTGTACCACTAGAAATGAGTTGGTGAATGGCTACAAGATTGCAGGAGCATTCATCAACCCGAAAGACATAACCAGCCATTTGAAAAGTCCCTCCTTGGCTTTGAAGGCAGTGTTCCACACATCGGAGGGTTTGATTGGTACCTAGTGATGTCTAGACTTTGAGTCGATCTTGTTGAAATATTTTGCCCCCTTGAGTTGGTCCATAAGGTCATCAATCTGTGGGATCGGGTACCTATTCTGAACAGTGATGTTGTTCAGCACCCGATAGTCAATATAGAGTCTCCAAGTCCCATCCTTCTTCGGTACCAACACGATCAAGCTCCACAAGGCGATGAACTCGGTCGAATATGACCTTTTTCCAGCAGCTCCTGAATTTGCCTCTTGATTTCATCGCTCTCTAGAATGGAGAGTAGATAGATTGGTCCATTCTGTAACAGTGCACCTAGGTTCATATTGATGGATTGCTTGACCTAACAGTGCAAAGGAAGATTATGAGTCTGCAACACAGAATTTTGATGAAGAAACCGAGGATGGCAGTCACCACTAAGAAAGCAAGGAGGACTGACTTGGATGTCCTTTCTCAGGCATCTGAAGTGATCTGGAATTTATCCAGGACAAAGAATTAAAGGTATTACAGACTCATGTGCATGGATGTGCCTATGTTACTTTATGCAACGGATCGATAAGATTGCGAAATACATAGACACTGAAGCAGTTAGAGAAAACAAAACAGGAAAAACATGTAAATACAACAATTTTAATAAGGAGTTCACCCAATGCTCCTAGGCTACATCTCCTGGTCCAGCCTTCAGTGGTGGCCTCTCTATTATTTTTTCAAAGTAGAGTTTTTACACTAATGAGCTCAATGTGGGTCTCACTCAACATATAGGAATCAGTAGGATTGGAGTACACAGACTCTCCTTACTGAAACTTGACCTCTACTGGTCACAGTAGCATGAGCCCAATTTGAGACTCATACATGACAAGCATATACAGAGGAGTTCACTTGAACCTCCCAAGTCTTCTCTAGAGTACATAGACTCTCTGACTCTCTCTGGCTCTGTCTCGATGCTACCTTTGCTCTGCAGGTCAGCTCGACTTATTTTCTTTGTTCACTGCTCTTAGCTTTCTTACTTTCTTTTCTCTTTTCTTTCTAGTTGCTTGCTTTGCTTCTGTCAATTTGTGGCTTTAAAGCCAATTTTCTTTCCGAATGTTCATTTCTGCTTCTCAGTGTTCTAGTTCTTCTGCCTTTGTTCGTTCGAATTCTCCCGTTCTGCGTCATCATCACTATGTAACGCTTCACAAGGAGGTGGCCACTTGTTTCATAACGAACTGAGTGTCAGTTCTCTTGGAAATGTTTGAACGGTAGTTATTTTCATTTAACTCCTAGATTGCCCGCGAACATGATTGCCCTGCTAACTCATCGTTCATGCCGGACTTCAAACTTTATATAACTCAGCCTATTTACCCCGTTGAATCCCGTCATCAGTCGGATTGCATGTCCGCTGTCAATTTGGAGCCTCCAGATCCTACAATCTCCGTCCATATCGGGGGGGTAAGTTGCATGGCGTTTATCTGTCCGATGTGAGCAATTTTCTCTCTCTTCCGCCAAACGCATGGCACCCAGTGTGTGGCATCGGGTGGGACTCGGTTGAAACCGCTTACCGCTCGAAGCCCATCCGATATCTTGTCGGTTTTCGTGTGGGACTAGACTCTGATGGAATCGGCGAATTCTGTATGGTTTTTAACTTTTCGGTTCCAGTCGCTGGGGGCTTTTCCTTCTCTAAGGGGTTTTCCCGGTATGTCGCTAATCGCATATCAGAAACCTCCCCCGTTTCTCCAAAAGACATCTCGTTTCGCTGTTTTGTGGCTGCGTGCATTACCATGGGCCAACGGTCTGTGTGATTGACCGAGGGTCCTCGTTGCTCTGCGCTACTCATGAATTACAAATGTTTTGAGGGTATTCCTGATAAGTTTGACCTTTGTAAGTCTTTGAAACTTTGGCATGAATTTTACAGAGTTATGAAAACTTAGAGAGTGTTTTAGGATCTAATTCGGATCATGAAGAGGCTTAGTAACAGGAAGGACTCACAAATTTTTAAATTTTACACGAGGACATGCAATGTCTTCCGTGTGGGGAAATGTTGAACCAAAAAATTGCTTATTTTTGACAACTCCTTTTCACTCCATTACACCCTTTTTACCTTCATAACTCCAATTTGGGTATCAGTTTACAAGGTTGATAACATATAAAGTACATAATCATCTTCTATTTCATAAATATCATTTTTCTTTATTATTTAACTCAATATTTACTTGATGTACTGAATTACAACGATTCTGCAGTTGATGTATGTTTCTGTAGCTAAGTCCAAGGTTCGATGGGTTGCGAAGCTTCAACCGAATAACAAGGTATATTGGAAGATGAAAATTGGTTGGTACAAGGATTTGTTCCTACTTTCAGAGCTTGGAACGATAAAGAAGACACCTTAGAAACTCAGTCGAAGGAAATGTCAACCACGTAAAAGGAAAAACTAGGAAAGCAAGATGCAGATTTTTAGCCTCATGATTTGCTACATTGGTAAAAAATCATGAAAAGAACTTGTTATCTTATCTTTCAAAGTTAATTTTAGATAATTTTGATTAGCATAAGGTGTAATTCTCTGAAACATTTAATGCGAGGAGTTTTATAAATATGCCTCTCGGAATAGCGAACACAGACTTGAATTCTATTTTGTAAACACTATGTTTTTATATACAAACTCTATTTCGTTTTATTTCTCTATTGTCTGATTCCATTGCATGGTTAATCATCTTGTGAAGGCACCATACTAATACCTACTTCTTGCAGGAGGGCCCCCTCGAGATAGTAAGGTTTCTTTTTATTTTTGGTTAGTATTGAATTTTGTATTTCCTGTAGGATTTTTGTTAGTTCCTTTAAACAATTAAGTTTTGATTTTTAGATCTAAGCTTAAGATTGTTTTGTAGCAGGTTTATCTAATCATTTTATTGTTGAAGTGAAGCGATATTTCTAGTTCACATGGACAAAGTATAAGTTAACATAGATTAGAAGCATAACTTTAAATTACGGTGATATCAATAGGATTTTCATTTGCAGAGTTAATCTTTCTTTCTGTTAAAGTAGATTTATTTATAGTGTGATTTTATTGCAAGTGTGATTTCCATTCAAGCAAGTGTGATTTTTTTTATCAGCAAGAGTGATTTCATTTTATTGCAAGTGTGATTTTATTTACAAGCAAGAGTGATTTCATTTTAAAGAAAGTGTGTGTGTGTGTGTGTGTGTGTGTGTCTTTATTTCAAGCAAGGTGTGAGTGTGATTTTATTTTTAGCAAGGTGTGAGTGTGATTTTATTTTTAAGTGTGAAACAAGTGTGAAGTTTATTTCAAGAATAGTGTGATATTTCATTTAAGCAAGAGAAATAGAATGGATTCCATTTTTATGAGTGCTTTACTTACTTACATAGCTGTAGAGAAACATGTTCATTTTGATATCTCAAATTAACTTAGGAATTGTGTAAGTGACAAAGAATCCTAGCACATACAATGTGCATATATTTCATCATTTTACTCGCCCTAGTTGATAATTCATGTATGTAATTTAACATCAATTAAATTACCAAACAATTAGTTATATGTATTATTCTACCCTAATAAACTAAAAACAAAGTAGAATTTAGTTAACAGTAGTGTACTCTGTAATAGTATAGTTTGAATAGCATTGTAAGACTAAAAGTATTAAACTTAAAAGAAACTATTGCTAAGGAAGCCTAATGAAAATGGAGTTTA
>APFE031320268.1:0-19269 GCA_000404065.3 Pinus taeda | reverse complement strand
TTCACCATCTGTACAATTGTTTGGGAAATTTTTTATTGCACATCTGGACAATACATCATCGGGTGAAGGGACATGGTTGTCTTGTTTGGGATTAACCCTTCGCAAATACAGAAAGTAGACATCACTTGAAAGTAGACATCATCGGGTGATGGACATCTGGACAATACATCATCTCGATTAACCCTTGGACTTCTTCAAATCAGAATAGAAGTGACCCACACGTCAATTGTGTTACATGTGATTCTTCCGAAGCTCCAGGTGAGGGTTTCCACAGAGTTCTTAGTTCTACAAGCATTTCATTCATGAATTCGATTACATGTAATTCAGGAATTCTATGCAATTCTTCCGAAACCTGTAAACACTCCAATTAGGGTTTCCACAGAGTTTGAAATTTTAATGTATTATTGGATGTCTTCATTAAATAATAAATCTGTGCGAGGCATAAGCAGAGTGTTTCTCTTCTCTAATTTCAACTCTGCTATCTCTTTTCGACTCAGGCAATTCCAAAAATGGGCAGTAGAAACCCAAACTTTAAACAGTCATCCTTGAGCAGGATGCTTGTTGACACGTTATTATTGTGATTCCTGCGTTTCATTCTGTTTTTCATATCATAATTGCAAGACGCATCTATACCTGCAAAGCCATGATTGAACCCAATATGATAGTCGCGTTTGAAACATCTCTCTTATTCGAGGAACAAGCAAACGGTTCGACTCTTTTGTTTTACAACTTCTATGAAAACGTTAAAAGTCCGGTCCTGAAATAATCCAAAGCAGAGGTGTAATGAAGGTTAAATGAAAGATAATATATATGAAACAGAATGATTTTGAGCTTTATGTAACATAGCTATCGGCAGTTATTATAGATAAACCAGTATTTTCAATCGAACTGCATTATTATTAATCGTTAAATCTTCACTTTTCTGGTATCTCTTACTATTATTCTAAACTATTTTAGAAGTATACGTATCCATCCAAAAATAAATAAAACAGTTGACTTTTCTCATATCATTTTCTACTAGCATATTCTAAGTTCCTTATTAAAACGTCTTAACATATTAAGTTGCCTATACATGCAACATATAATAACAACCTATACATGCAACCTATAATTTAAACACTGGTTTAATATATTGTCAAGTAGAGTATAACATATAACATATGAGGCCTTTGTTGAATGCTACACCAGCCTTGACATGTCACTATGTGTATCAGTATTGCATCACCACGTATTACTCTCATAATCATCATATATATCATCATATATATTCAAGTATTGATGAATGGATTCTCAAACTTGTTTACACCTTTGTATTCTGGGTATCTTTACTTGATAGTAGTATTTTATATATGGATTGTAATTTATTATAATCTATATAATATGTAATATTGGGTGGATTAATTACTTAAATATGTTTTATGTTTTGAAGTTCTTTTTAATTATGAATGGAGATTCTTTTGAATAATATCTAGGTTTTGAATAATGTGCATAATTATACTTTTTGTAGCCACTATGAGAGGAAAATCAATTACATATTTTCGAACTATAAATGCAATGAATAGAAACTTTTTTGAACAATATATTACTAAGCTATAATTTCTGTAGTTACCATGAGAGAAAAATCAATTGCATACTTTTAGGGTAATAACTTTCATATGAGGAAACATATCAGTATGGGAAGACAGAATAATCACATGGTAAGAATTGAACTGAGAAAATAATCACAAAACCAACTTAATTTCTAGTGGGAATATAATATCTTGTTTAGAAGTAGACTTTATCACTCTAATACCTTCCATGTTTAGATGCCCATAGGGTACATCAAATGCATGCAATCAAAAATTATTTCAAAATACATTTCTAAGCTAGAGCTCTATGTTTATTTCCTTATTACAACAATGCAGATTTAGAACATTCCTAATGAGCTAAGTTAATACCCTAATCTGTTGGAACATTCCTACTAAGTCTATCTATGCACTCAGGTGCAAGCAACAATACTATTAATTTGTCTCCTCCTCCTGATAGAAAACTCAGCACTTCATTCTTAGATCTGAACTGAAGACTGTCATGGGTTCATAATAAAGCTATAAATAACACACAATTGTGATGGTCAGATATAATAATATAATTCTCAACTACATTAATAGGAACACTTAACTTAACTTTTAAATATTAGAAATCACTAATAAGTTGAAATTCTCAATGGTGCCTAGTTCAAATATACTATTTTGTTACTTGACAATTTTTTTGAAATTTTGCTATATAAAGGTATTTAAAAATAAAACACAAGCACTGCATCCTTGGCCTTAGGAGGAGAACAATACCTTATCAGTGTTTTCTAACTCTTGCTTCATAGCCCCACCCTTCTGGGAGCCAATAAGGCCTCTGGTCATTACTTTCTGCCATGTGTTTGGCCTGCACCATGCAGTCTTATAAAATTTAATTTCCCAAAGTATTTTGGCATTTCATTTATTTTTATAGTGATTTGATTCATTTAATATAAAAAAAAATGCCCCTTCCAATTAGATTCACCCAAATCTGTCCAAATTTGGAAGAAATGAGATATTGAAGAGATGTGTAATGGAGGATGGGGTTTTTGACTACATGTGAGCATGCCATGATGGACCCTATGGGGGCCACCTTGTTTCTAAGAGAAAAACCTTCAAAATTCTTCATGTTTCCTACTATTTGTCTACTCTACACTAACATGATATAAGGTACACTAGGGGATGTGATGAGTGCCAAAAGAGACCAAAAGGATACTAAAGTATGAAATGAGTGTGCAAACTCAAGTGACCCTTGAGCCATTTGAGAAGTGGGACATGGATTTCATTGGACCAATTGATCCCCCATCCAAATAAAAGAGATACATCATTATGTGCACTAATTATTTGATAATGTGGTCTAAAGTAAAGCCAATAAAGGAAGCAACATAGCACAAGGTGGCCAAGTTTCTACTTGAAAACATCTTTTGTGAAGGGAGGGGCTCAATTCACTTCACTTCAAATGTAATTGAGGGAATCATGGAGCAACATCATATAAACAACACAAAATTCACTCCATATCATCCTCCAACAAATGGGTAGCTCCACCTCATGAATAGAGATTTAGAGAAAATATTGAATACATTTTTCAATAGCACCATAAGTGATTGGCCAACCTCACTTTGGACTCCACTTGGGCCAATAATACCAGGTAGAAAACCACCAGTAGTTTCACCCCCTCTGAGTTGGTTTATGGAAATAAGGCATTGTTGTCTATTAATAATGAGTACAACACCCTAAGAATGGCAAAAAAATTGGACTGAGACATCACTAATGTCCAGAAAGATAGCTTGCAACAACTCAATGCTCTTGATGAGCTTAGAATGTAGGCCCTCATGCATAGTGAGGTGGTCCAATCTACATGACAAAAAAATCAGAATGAATAAGGAACCATCATTTCCTTGATTTTGGGAAGCTACAAGATTTTCTAGAAATTGCTACAAAATCATTAGCCAAAATAAATAAACTTCCATCCTTAAAATTTTCCCTAATAAAAAATAACAATTAAAACCAAATTAACTATCTATCAATTTATTTCTTCTAAACTTTCCTTGTAAACTAACTATGCTATATTGGTCACATTCTTGTTGCGCTGAGAGTCAAGCATCTACCACTATGATCTGCTATTACTCATAGTACATGGGGCTAGACAAGCATCTTGCTGGCAACGAGGGATGGAATATTGACGAAGTGCGAAAATTGTTATTACACAATAGAAACAATACATCATTGAGTGAAGGGACATGTTTGTCTTGTCCGCGTTTCTTCCCATAAAAGCTTAACGGGAGGCTCTATCCCGCAAAAAAATCCTCTTCGTACATTCCATAGACTATCCCTATATAACATATTGAGAATCTTCCTTGGACGGTAGTTGATAGCAGAGTGTTGATTGGCCACAGGTAACGGGAGAATCTTCCTTGGATGTCGATTGGCCACAGGGAGGGGGTTTATGCTGCTCGCAAGAATTCCATTGCATTGAAAGTGGTGTCCGGGGAGCCACCTCTCACGCTCGAGGATGATTCCTAGTGGAAAATCTTGAAAAGGATTAAATTGAAGGCATTAATGGCCGACTGAACCATTTGAGAACGAACGGAGAACAAATGAAGCCATGGGTGGAGGCATGGTGTTTCCTCGCGAGATCAACCTTCTTTTTAAAGGAGGGATCTGCATATATTTCTTGTGCACTACAGACTAACGAAGCAATGGGTGGAGGCTTGGTGTTGGAGGAATCTGCATAGATTTCTTGTGCACTAAAGACTAATGAAGCAATGTGTGGAGGCTTGGTGTTTCTTCCTAAGATAAACTTTCTTTCTAATGGAGGGATCTACATACATTTCTTGTGCACTGAGTACTAATGAAGCAATAGGTGGAGTTTTGGTGTTTTCTGGCCCTAAATATCGTCCAAATATGTTATGCTGTTAACTTGCAAATGATACCCTAATAAAGAACATGCTAAGAAAAGAGACCTATAACAAAGAATATTCTAAGAAAAGATACCAATAACAAATAATGGCAATGATTTTATTATTCACAGAGTAATGTTCACTTGCCTCTTCTAGTAGAAACCTCGCAGCAACCTCCAATAGAGCAGAGCAGAGCTGGTTAGATTACAAAAATAAGACACCATGCTTGTAGCATTGAGTTTCTATCCTTTATATATATTACTCATACCTGTAATACTACCACTGGCCAATAAAGTGTATTACTAATACCATCTATCTAATAGTACTCCCCATTTGCAACTAACTATGGTTCCTTTATTAATTGAGGATTAACGACTTACAATTATTAATATGGGCTTTATTGACTCTTGACTATGAAGTGGTCCCATTACATACATAAGGCGGTTATGGTGGGACCCTAACAAAAGATCAACCTTTTTTCTATATATATAAAAAAATAAAAATAAAAATGTTAAATAATAGATCACTAAATATAAAAAAATGTTTTATTTATTTACCATACCTCTAGTTTATTTATATTTTTATTAATTTTCCATATCTCTTTTATAAATATGGTATTTGGCACATATGATTCATATTTTTATTAATTTTGCATAACTCTTTTATAAATATGGTATTTGGCACATAGGATTCAGTTGAATAAAACCTTTTTTTAGATTTCTTAAATAGAAAGAGGGTTATGAACTAAATATAAAAAGAGAATTTATTTATTTACCATATCTCTAGTTTATTTATATCTTTATTTATTTACCATACCTTTGGAGTAAGTATAAAAATAGATTTTATTTATTTCCCATACTTCCACTTTATTTATATTTTTATTTATTTACACCCTTGCTTGTGGTAAATATGATGTGACTTAAGGAGTAAATATAAAAAAATGTTTTATTTATTTAAGACACCCCTTGTTTATTTATATTTTTATTAATCTACCATAACTCTTTTATAAATATGGTATTTGGGCCATATGATTCACTTAAATAAAACTTTTATTTGAGCCTTAGAGGGTTATGGACTAAATATAAAAAGAGGTTTTATTATTTACCATACCTCTAGTTTATTTATATTTTTATTGTTTTACCATAACTTTTGAGTAAGTATACAAATATGGTTTATTTATTTACCATACTTCCTCTTTATTTATATTTTTATTTATTGGGACCAAATACAACCTCCCAAACCACCTACCAAGCCATAAAATGGGCTATTGCAAACTAATTTAACATTGTAAAGCAGAAAATGGGCGACGACAATGGAATATAACTTCCCAAACTAGGGAATCGGGTCAAATGGGACTTTTCTGAAAAAAATAATTTTTTTTTAAATAAAAGTTGGGCTAAAAATATGAAATGGACATTTTATAAAAAATTTGCCCCTCTGAAATGAAAACCCCTTAAATTTTTCCCTTGGGCTAAAATTCGCCCCTAAAATTTACCATGTCCTCCGCTTTTGTCCATAGAGTACTTCAAACATACTCATTTGTAGTGATGTGTGGTAACCATTGTTATAAGAAAATTCTACCAAATGTATGTGGTTCTCCCATTTGGATGGCTATTTCATTAAGTAGTCCGCACATATCTTCCACTACCTCGGTTTGCCCATCGGTTTGGGAGTGGTAAGCAGTGCTAAAATGTAGTTGGGTGCCTAAACCTTCAAAAAAGGCTTTTGAGAAAGCTCATGTGAATTTTACATCATGATAAAAAAATATGACCTTTGGTAATCCATGTAATTTAAAAATGGTTTGCGTGAATATATTAGAAATTTGTACAACCTTATAGGTACTGTAGTGGTATGAAGTGAGGAGACTTGCTCAACTTATCCACAACCACCATTATTGAATCATTATGCTTTCTTGACTTAGGTAGTCCCTTAATAAAATCGATGGAAATGGTTTCCCACTTCCATTCCAAAATAGGCAAAGGGTGTAACAATCACGCTCGATGACTATACTCTACTTTTACTTGCGGATGACTATACTCTACTTTTACTTGCAGCTAAGTATTGGATCACTTCTTTCTTCATACCATGCCATAAATATTCATTTCTAAGTGTGGTAATTAGTTTCTGATATCCATGATGGTCCGCATACAATTTTTTATGATGTTCATCTAGAATTAAGTCTTTAACATTATTTTGGTTAGGTACATATATTCTCTGCTTATAAATCAGCATGCCTTCATGATTTATTTTATATCCCACTTGCTATTCATTTCCATTTAAAAAAATTTCTTGTTGGCATAAAAATTTATATTATGGATGAGACGTGCCTGCCTCCTTAATCAGCTCATTAAAGTCACTTCGTGCTTCTTTGAATGAGACTTCATATACAATGTACTTTCCGACTTAATGTGTTTGCGACCAGGTTTTCTTTGCCTTTCAAGTGTTTTATTTCAAAATGAAATCCACTTAGAAAATCGACCCAACGAGCTTGCATAGCATTCAAAGTGGGTTGTATAAAATAGTTAGTTAAACTATGATGATTAGTCATTAGAAGAAATTTCTTACCCATCAAATAATGTCGCCACATTTTTAATGCATGTATGACTACTATTAGTTCTAAGTCATAGGCTTAATATTTTTTCTCGTGCTCCTTAAGTCTCCTAGATTCATAAGCAATTACTTCGCCTTCTTACATTAGTATGCCACACACACCTTCCTTGTTGGCATCTGTACAAACCACAGTCTTTATTTTGGTTTGAAACGCTCAAAATAGGCATGGTGGTAAGTAGATGCTTATGCTGATCAAAAATATTTTGACATTCCATGGTCTACTTGAAAGTCTTTCCCTTTTTTCCAGAGAGGTGATGGGGTATGCTACCGTGGAAAATCCTTCGATAAATCGCCTATAGTATCGAGCTAAACCCATGAATGACCTTATGTTCACCACATCTTTTAGTACTAGCCAATCCATTATTCTTTTTATCTTTTTGGGGTCTACAACAATTCCATCCTTCGTAATGACATGTCCTAAATATTGGATTTGTTCCTCAAATAAGTCACATTTGTTGTATTTTGCATACAAGTGATGCTCTCTTAAAGTTGTTGATTTGGGGTAGCGTCACATGTGATATAGCCATGAAATTTGGTGGAGAGGTTGGGGCACATGAGATCTCCAATACTCAGAAAGGGTTTATATTCTAAATAGATCATAAGATATTCAAATCATTAATATTTTTAATGGAATCCCTAAGTCTAAACTTAGGGAAAATAAAATATTAATGTGTATTAATATGAATGTATTAGAGTGGTCCAAAAGACATGGATCAAGTCTTGGCCAGTGAGATCTCAACAGGAAAAGTATAAGAGGAGGTTTGAGGGTCACTTGGAGAAGACACCAAAGTGATCAGTCATTCTATTCTCTAGAGCGAGGTTTGCTAAGAGAGATAGAATCAGTGATTGGGAGAGAAACTGAGGGGCATTGAGTACAGAGAGATAGAGAGGCAGAGATAGTGTCAGAATAGCAGCAAAGAAGCCAGAGAGAGAGACACACAGCACCAGAGGGGCCAGCGTAGCTGATGCAGAGGCTAAGAGAGTTGATGCAGGGCCTCCTTGGGCTATCACACGCCAAGATAGGCTGACATAGTGCTAAGACTAGGCTAGGAGAGAATCACATAGTCTATATTGGGCATACGCTAGGGTTTCTGGGGAAAATTGGTGCTAAATAGCTGCCGAAAGGATTATCGAGGGTTTCAACGAGTAGATTTTTCAAAAACAGAGAGTATTACTACTAAATAAATTCTCTCTTGGGTAGGCTAGTTTCAACACCCAGATTGTACTCTGATATTGCTTAATAAGAAAAACCCTTAGATAGTTGCATCGATTTTCTAGCATCAGGTATTTTTGGGGACATTAGTCCAAAAATAATGGTGTCATATGGTGTGTTTGTTCTTGTTTCTTTTAGTTGTTGATCTGTAATATGTTGAGCATGCACTAGTGTTTATTTTTAGTATTTACATCGTAAATAACTTGTTAAGGAAAAGTAACAAGTAGGTAGGAATAAATGAGATAAAGCGCATGGAGGGTTTCTAATTGAGTAAAATTAGAAACTTCAACAAAAGTTTGCAGAACTATATGGAGATGTTCTTTGTGCTCTTCTACATTCTGAGAGTAAATTAATATGTCATCGATAAAAATCAACACAAATTTATCCAAATACTGATGGAATATATTGTTCGTGAGACACATGAAAATTGCGCGGGCATTAGTTAGCCCGAAGGGCAACACAACGAACTCATAATGTCCATAGAGAGTTCTAAAATCTACCTTAGCTATGTCATCCTCCTTAATTCTGATCTGGTAGTAACCAGAACGAAGGTCGATCTTTAAAAACATGGTTTCACCCAGCACCTTATCAAATAGCTCGTCTATACGAGGTAAGTGGTACTTATTTTTTATGGTTAGTTTTTTTAATTGCTAGTAATGCATGCACATTCATAGGGTTCCATCGTTCTTCTTAACGAAGAGTACCGTGGCTCCCCAAGGTGATGGACTTGGGCAGATGTACTTTTTATCAAGAAGTTCTTGTAGCTGGATCTTTAGCTTTGTCAACACTGGTATGCTCATGCGATTTGGGGCTCGTGATATCGGGGCAGCTCCCACAATTAATTCGATGGTTAAATCTAAGTTTCTTTTGGAGGAAGTCCCCAAATTTCTTCAGGAAACACAGCTGGAAAATTATGTATTACACGTATATTTTCTAAAGAAACATATTTTCTCTTTGAATTGGCATATCCTACCAATACTGGATATATTTTACATCCCTTTCAGATGCACTTTTCTAATTGAGAGTTGGTTACCATTCTTAATTTTAAAGATCTAATTATGCCTTGAATTTCCTGCCTCTTTCCCTCTTCATCCATATAGCTAATGGTTTTGGTTTTGAGAGTTAATGAGGGACCAATGCATTTCCAACGAGTCCATACCTGTAAGGATATCATAAGATCCTAAGGGCATTGCATTCAGGTCTGCCACAAGAGACTGACCAACTAATTGTAAGGGGAAACTATTGACCTTGGCCAACACCCTTCCTTTTTTCCTTGTAACTAGCTATACTAACCAAGGACTCTTAAACTTAACAACTTGAAAACAAAATTGTTCCACTAACTTAGGGATAATATAACTCAAAATAACTCTTGGAGCAATAAAAATAGATATATTTTGATGTGAAATTTTACCATCAAATTCTATCATGTTTGGCTGGTATTCCGCTTGATGGTCTTCGAGGGCAGCATTAATTTTTGGAATGTTTCTTTCTACTTCTCCCACGGGTGATGCTTTCTCCATTTGTGCAACGTGATGAGTTCTATTGTGATGGGGACAATTTTTAACATAAAGTGGTCCTCCACATCCCCAACACTATACTCAAGGTCTAGATGTTATATCCACTTCAGTTCTTTCTCACTCCTTAGTAGTCTTAGACTCATTTGGAAATTTAAATCTGGGTTGATTTCTATTCATGTTTCCGTTTTCTTGTCCTTTATGGGGTCCCTTGCTAATCACAACTTTATTTCCCTTGTTGTTGGAATCTAATTCCCCTTTTATCAACCTATCTTTTCCCCACATCTCCCTTTTGTCTGTATTGCTGATAGCAAATCCAAGATTTTCATATAACTTTATCCATGGTTTTTGGGTTATTTAACTAGCGATGCCCTTTCATGAACAATGATAGGCTGCTGATAAATCATTGTGTTTTCTCCTTTTCCTCTCGTATGTAAGGAACATATCGAAGAACGGATGTAAATTTTTCTATGAATTCATCCATAGTCATCTGCTCCAATCGAAGATCATGGAATTTCTTTTCTTTTCCATCATAAAATATTTCAGTTAGATACCTCTCCTTAAAATATTTTTTAAACTTTTCCCAAGTTATACTTTGCTCATTCACTCCACACATAGATTTTACCTCCTCCCACCATAGGGTGGCTTTCCCTTGCAACTCAAAGATGGCCAATTGAGCTTTTAAGTTATGGTAATATTCATATAGATGGAAATATTTATTCATATTAATAAGCCAATCTTTAGCTGCCTCCTCCTATTCACCATCGAAGAGGGACAGTTTAATTTTCTGAAATTCTCCTTGCAGTCCTACCCTTTGTCTTTTCTGCATTTTGCGTTATGATGCATTATCATACGTTTCCTCCTAATTTTCCTCACCGCATTCCATTTCCAAGTTCTCGGTTCAAAATTCTTTCTCTCCAGTCATGTTCCCATGGTCTACGCTAGGTATTGGCTGTCACTGATTCTATCTATCAAATTGACTCTTCATAATATTTTCGTGCTCCTACATCAGCCTTCCATTATCTGCCTGTAACCGGGCCATCTCATCCTTCAGTTCTTGCTTAGTTTCCAAGATGGTAGTATTAGTGTTGTGTGGTTCTTCCCCCAACTTTACCCATACCTCAGGATTGGCTTCTTGAAAAGTTGTCGGTCCTGTTCCTATTTTGGACCTATGGGGTGTAAATCTAGTCCTCCTCATTCTCGTTGTTCTCCTTTTTCTTTCTATGTGCATATCACAAATTTTGTTAATTCATTTAATTCCAAAGGTCTTAGTTTTGTAACTTTAGGCTTTGATACCACTTGTAATGTCTCTCCATAGTGACTATGCAATATTTTTTTTAACTACATTTACATATTTAAAACCTACCTACACATCTAAAAGCATCTAAAATCACATAGGTATAATCAACTTAAACCGTATTTATATGCATAAACCACAACTATATTCTAATAGTTTAATTCACCCTATATTCATGAGTTGTTAATAAAAATAATTGTAATGTTCACCTATATACATATGCACATATTTCACACATAGTTTAATTTATACAACACGTTATTTATTTCGTTTAATATCCAACACATGGTATTCATGATGACCCTTGTAACAATGTTGGAACGATGGCCTTGGGATATTCAACACATCTAATCGATGGTGGAATCCAAGTTGGATGCACGATAGCACTTTATGGCGATCCTTCGGGCATTAATTCCAATGCATCGCATGTATCCGTACGGTGAAAGCAGGAGCAGGCCTCTTGAGTCTTCTCTTCGACCTCCATCTGTCATCCTCTCCTTCAGAACCATTACACATCAATGACTCTCCTTGCATTGGGCTCATTCTAAAGTGGTGAGGGCACACTTACCTTTATTTCCTACATTCTATGTTTCATTGTTGATGTTAAGTCTTCTGGCGACGGACTGCTTGGCCTTCCCCAGCTTCAACTTCAGTTTTCTTACCCAGGTTTGAATCTTATTAACGTAAGATTGATTAATTTATTTACTTTCAATGCCCTTCTCATGCTTTAACGTTTATCCGTATTCTTACATTCGCAGCAGGCCATGTTGGTTCCTCAATGCCATGGAAGAGGCGTTCATGCCACAACCATGGCCAGGTAAGGAATTTTCTCTCCAATTGGTTAAGTAGCTACTACGTATTTTTTTTTTTTGAAGAATTATAGATGTTAATCGATTCTCACTTGTTTATTTACTAGGTTTCCACAGAAGTTTGCTTACATGCTTGAGATTGAAATCTCCACACCTTCCTCTCAAAATTCCGTCAAGGGTTTTGTATTGGTACTACGTCTCGCCTCTAAGTATGTGGTTTTACTGCAGAATTTTCCCCTGTCTAGAGCTATAGCTCCTGAGGATTACTTCGCTCTTGCGTCGGTCTTTTGGCTAGGCTATTTGTGGTTTATTTTATTGCTATAAGTAGTTATCCAGGCTCCATTATGAATACCCCATGACTGCATCTTTTATGTGCTTCAGCTAGAAAATTCCTTTCACTTGCTTCTCAAATTTTTGGTTCATGGCCATTAGTTTATTGTATTTTGAAGCTCTGCAGATCGACTCAGTTGTAATTTTAAATTTCGGAAATTTTTGCCACTGGGACCTCTTTACCGAAATAGGGTTTGTAATATTTCTAAGACTCTATATATATCTTGTTTGCTTTATGGTGAAACTCTACTGTGTCAACGATTTAAGGGTTGTTACTTTAACCCTCGAATAGACTTTGTAATTCCTTCCCACCAAGGTTTATTTATTTTTATGCATTAACTTGATTCGTTGTTTCACACAATGCTTGTTTTTATCTATTTTTTGTTTAAGATATATTATACAATCCACCTACAACTATGACTATGGAGACTATCTACATGTTTCTTGGGTTGTGTATAATGATGTATCCCTTCTAGCAGGGTTTTAGTTTCATGGCCTGAATCATTCAAATGCGGAATGAGATATAAATTATTCATAAGGATTTACCGACTCAGATTCTCTTTATGTTATTTAGGAAATCTCTTTTTTTTTTAATTAGTTATGAATCTTCTGGATGATTTCATAACTCTTTCTTCATTATAGTTAAATTTCACTTATTTTTCTGAGTTAAACTGCTTAGCATATATGAGGTATGGGGAATACCTTATCGTTATACTATAAAGTCTGATAATAGAAAAAATTCATCTGATAACACATAAACAAATATAAACATATCTTGGTCCTTTTGTTTTTCCTTGGGAAGGTAGCTTTCCCTATTTTCTAGAATTTACTGATCTAGCTCTAGATGTTTGGGGTTTTGATTTTATAATACTTCTCTAGGTTGAACACACAGTAAACCCCTAAGTTATACCCTTGTGTAAAGTTTTTCCGTCGGTTTCAATAATAAAACTGTCTCATTCTTTTTTGTTTATTTTTGGATATAGATCTTCTAGTCGCTATAGATTTTCTATCAGTCACTATGCCTTAGCTATTTCTAGCTTGAAACATGGCCTTTTCTCAACAACATGAAAATATTTACTTTAATAATTATCTTCCCTACAAAGAGTTAAACACACACTTATCTAATTTCGACAATAAAAACAAAAGCTTAATTGTACTTATATGATTTCGGAAATATAATATGTCAATTGTTGATTCAAGTTCGACTATGAACGCTGATTTACCTCCCAACCATGAGAATCGCTTTCAGGCCAAGTCTCACCCTAAGATGTCACCAGATGTAGGGTGATTTCCTATAGACTAGTAGTCTTACTTTTATAGTTATCTAGTCTTAACGAGACATAGCACCTCGAACACTGTCTCACATATCAGCGCAAAAAAGCTTTTCTTCCTTTTCTCTCTTCCTTATCTCATGTACACATTACAATTTTGATTCTTTCCCTTGCGAATAAATCTACAATGAAGTACTCATGGTTGGGTAACTGTCCATCCCAACTACGTGACATGTGAGAGTTACATAATCATCATTATTAAGACATTTATCATATGCACATTTTTAATCAAAATAATAAAATATAAAATTCAATAATAATATTCAGTTTGTTTGTTGTAGTAACTAAATATTTACAATTTAATGGGAACATCACATCACCAATGAATTTCAGGCACCATCTACATTAAATATTTAATTACTGCAGTAAACAAATTGAATATTGTTATTGAAGTTTATATTTTATTACTTTGATTAAAAATGTGCATGAGACAAATGTCTTAATAATGATGATTATGTAACTCTCACATGTCCGGTAGTTGGGATGGGAAGCTACCCAAGCCTAACTACATCCTTGTAGATTTATTCTCAAGGGAAGAAATCAAGAGGTTAATGTGTACCTGAGATAACGAAGAGAGAAAAGTACGAAAATGTTTTTTTGTGCTGATATATGAGACAAAGTTCCAGGTGTTATGTTTGGTTAAGACGAGATATCTATTAAAGTAAGATTGTTAGTCTATAGGATATCACCCTGCATGTGGTGAAAACTTGAGGGTAGACTTGGCCTGAAAGTGAGTCTCATGATTGGGAGGTAAATCAACATTCCTATTCGAATTTGAATCAACACTTGACAGATTATTCTGTTGAAATCAGATAAGTACAATTAAGATTCTATGTTTACTGTCGAAATCCAATAAGTGTGTGTTTAACTCTCTTTAGGGAAGATAATTATTAAAGTAAAGATTCACATGTTGATAAAAGGTTGTGTTTTAAACTAGAAATAGCTAAGGCATTGCGACCGCTAGAAAATCTACAGTGACTAGAAGACCTATATCCGAAAAAAAAAGAAAAAAAAGAATGAGATAGTTTTATTATTGAAATTGATGGAAAAACTTTACATAAGGGTATAACTTAGGGATTTACTGTGTGGTCAACCTAGAGAAGTATTATAAAATCAAAACCCCAAACATCAAGAGCTACATCAATAAATGCTAGAAAATAGGGAAAACTACCTTCTCTAGGAAAAAGAAAAGGACCAATATATATTTATATATGTTTCTATGTTATCATATGATTGTTTTCTACTATCATACCTTATAGTATAACGATATGTGATTCCTGATACCTGATATATGCTAATCATTTTAACTGAGAAAAATAAGGGAAATTTAAGTATAATAAAGAAAGAGTTTTGCAATCATCCACAAGATTCATAACTAATTAAAAAAAATATATTGGATAAATAATAGAAAGAGAATCTGAGTCGATAAATTCTTATGAATAATTTAAATCTCAATCCACATTCGAATGATTCAGGACATGAAACTAAAACCTTGCTAGAAGGGATACATGTTTATACACAAGCAAAGAAACATGAAGATAGTCTCCATAGCGAGGATTGCAGGAAGATTGTGGAATAAATCGCAAATGAAAACTAGATAATGACAAGCACTATGTGAAACAATGAATCAAGTTAATGCATAAAAATAAATAAACCTCTCTCGGAAGGAATTACAGAGTCTTCGAGGATTAAGGTAACAAAACTCAAATCATTGAAATAGTAGATTTCACCATAAAACAAACATTATATATATAGAGTCTTAGAAATATTACAAACCCTCTTTAGGTAAAGAGGTCCTAGTGGAAAAGTAATTCCGAAATTCAAAATTACAACTAAGTCGATCTGTAGAGCTTCAAAATATTATAAACTAATGGCCGTGAACCCAGAACTTGAGAAGCAGGTCAAGGGACTTTTCTAGCCGAAGCACATAAAAGATGCAGTCACGGAGTCTTCATAATGGAGCCTAGATAACTACTTACAACAATAACCTAAACCATACAAAACGTAGCCATAAGACCAACGTAAGAACAAAGTAACCCTCAGGAGCTATAGCTCTAGACTGGGGAAAATTTTGGAGTAAAACCACATACCACAGGCTGGACGTAGTACCAATACAAAATGCTTGACTGATTTCGAGAGGAAGGTGCGAAGATTTCAATCTCAAGGGGCTAAGAAAACTTTCAGAGAAACCTAGTAAATCAACAAGCAAGAACTCATTAACCTCTGTAAATATTCAAAAAAAATACACAATATCTAATTAACCAACTGCAGACAAAATTCCTTAGCTGGCCAGGGCTGTGGCATGAATGCCTCTTCCATGGTATTGAGGAACCAACATGGCTTGTTGTGAACGTGAGAATTTAGATAAATGTTAAAGAACAAGCATGACATTATAAGTAAATAAATTAACCAATCTTACGTTAATAAGATTTGAACGTAGGTAAGAAAACTAAAGTTGAAACTAGAAAGGCTAAGCAGTCTGTCACGAGAAGACTTAACATAATCAATGAAACACAGAAGACATGCAATAAGGATAAGTGTGCCCTTGCCATCGTAGGATGAGCCAAGTGCAAGGAAATCCATTGATGCATGATGGTTCCCGAGGAGAGGATGATAGATGGAGGCCGAACGAAAGACTCTGGAGGCTGGCTCCCGCCTTCGCGCAACGGATACATGCTACGCATCAGAATCAATGCCCAGAGGATCACCATAAAGTGCTACCATGCATCTAGCTGGGATTCCACCATCGATTAGATGTGTTGAATATCCTAAGGCCATCGTGCCAACGTTGGCACAAGGGTAATAATGAATACCATGTGTTGGATATTAAATGAAATAAATAACGAATCATATAAATTAAACTTTGTGTGAAATATGCGCATATGTATATAGGTGAACATTAAAATTATTTATATAAACAAGTCATGAATATAAGGTGAATTAAACTGTTAAAAGATAATTGTTGTTTATGCATATAAATATGGTTTAAGCTCATTATACCTATGTGATTTTGGACGCTTCTAAAGGTGTACGTAGGATTTAAATATGTAATTGTAGTTAATTTTTTTTTACATAGTTACTATGGAGAGACATCAAACCCCCAAACATCCATAACTACATCAGTAAATGCTAGAAAATAGTGAAAACTACCTTCCCAAGGAAAAGGAAAAGGACCAATACATGTTTATATATGTTTCTGTGTTATGAGATGATTTTTTTCTGCTATTAGACTTTATAGTATAATGATAAGGTATTCCCAATCCCTCATATATGCTAAGAAATTAACTAAGAAAAATAAATGAAATTTAACTATAATGAAGAAAGAGTTTTGAAATCATCCACAAGATTCATAACTAATTAAAAAAAGAGATTACCTGAATAATAGAAAGAGAATCTGAGTCGATAAATCCTTATGAATAATTTATATCTCATTTTGCATTTGGAATGATCTAGGACATGAAACTAAAACCCTGTTAGAAGGGATACATATTTATACACAAGCAAAGAAACATGAATATAGTCTCCATAGCTAGAGTTGCAGGCGGATTGCAAAATAAATCTCAAATGAAAAATAGATAAAGACAAGCATTATGCGAAACAACGAATCAAGTTAATGCATAAAAATAAATAAACCTATGTGGGAAGGAATTAGAGATTCTATTTGAGGACTAAAGTAACAACCCTTAAATCATTGACATAGTAGATTTCACCATAAAACAAACAATATATATATAGCTACCTATATATATATATATTCTTAGAAGGATTACAAACCCTCTTTGAGTAAAGAGGTCTCGGTGGAAAAAGATTTCGAAATTCAAAATTACAACTAAGTCGATCTGTAGAGCTTCAAAATACAATAAACTAATGACCATGAACCCAAAGCTTGAGAAGCAGGTCAAGGGAATTTTCTAACTGAAGCAGATAAAAGACACAGTCACAGGGTCTTCATAACAGGTCCCAGATAACTGCTTACAAAAATAACATAAACCATAAAAATCCTAGCCAAAAGACCGATGTAAGAACAAGATAAGCCTCAGGAGCTATAGCTCTAGAACAGGGAAAATTATGGAGTAAAACCACATACCCGGAGGCCAGACATAGTATCAATACAAATCCTTGACCGGATTTTGAGAGGAAGGCATAGAGATTTCAATCTCGAAAGGCTAAGAAAACTTCTAGCGAAACCTATTAAATCAACAAGTGAGATCTCATTAACCTCTGTAAATATTCAAAAAAAAATACACAGTATATACTTAACCAATTGGAGACAGAATTCCTTACCTAGCCAAGGTTGTGGCATGCGCGCCTCTTCCACAACATTGAGGAACCAACATGGCATGTTGTGAACCTGAGAATCTAGATAAACGTTAAAGCATGAGCAAGGCATTACAAGTAAATAAATTAATCAATCTTATGTTAATAAGTTTCGACTTTGGGTAAGAAAACTAAAGTTGAATCTCGAAAGGCTAAGAAGTCTGTCGCTAGAAGACTTAACATCAACAATGAAACATAGATGGCATGAAATAAGGATAAGTGTTCCCTCACCACCGTAGGATGAGCCCAATGCAAGGAGAGTCGTGGATGGGTAATGGTTCTTGAGAAGAGGACGATAGATGGAAACCGAATGGAAGACTCTGAAGGTCGGCTCCTGCCTTCACCGAATGGATACATGCAATGCATTAGAATCAATGCCTCGAGGATTGCCATAAAGTGCTACCATGCATCCAACTAGTATTCCACCATCGATTATATGTGTTGAATATCCTAAGGCCATCGTGCGAACGTTGGCACAGGGGTCATCATGAATATCATGTGTTGGATGTGTATGGATTACCACCAGTTAAACAAATCGACCATCAAATATAACTACCCCTTACCTTGTGTAGATGAGTTGTTTGATCAGGTGTGGGGTGCAACTCTATTTTCAAATATTTACCTTCATTCTGGCTACCACCAGATCAGAATTAAGGAGGAAGAAAAAGATAAAACATCTTTTAGAACTCACTATGTACATTATGAGTTCGTTGTGTTTCCCTTGGGGCTGACTAATGCCCTCACAACTTTCATGTGTCCCAAGAACAATATATTCCTTCAGTGTTTGGATAAATTGTGTTGATTTTTATGAATGTAGAAGAGCACAAAGAACATCTCTGTATATTTCTTAAAACATTAAGAGAGCATTAGTTGTATGCAAAATATAATAAATACGATATATTTAAGGAACAAATCTAGTATTTAAGACAGGTCATTACGAAGGATGCAATTACCGTGGGCCCCGAAAAGATAAAAATAATAATGGAATGACTAGTACCAAAAGATGTGGTAGACATAAGGTCATTCATGGGTCTATTCAGATACTATAGACAATTTGTTGAAGGTTTTTCCAGGGTAGCATACCCCATCACCTCTCTATAGAACAAGGGAAAGACTTTCAAGTGGACCATGGAATGTCAAAAGAGTTTTGATCAACTTAATCATTTACTTACCACCGCACCTATTTTGAGCATTGTAGACTGGAATACAGACTATGTGGTTTGTACAGATGCTAGAAAGGAAGGTGTTTGTGGCGTACTAATGCAGGAAGGCAAAGTAATTGCTTATGACTAGGAAACTTAAGGAGGAAGAAAAAAAATATTCAGCCTATGCCTTAAAACTAACAACAATTATACATGCATTAAAAATGCGGTGACATTATTTGATGGGTAGGAAATTTCT
>APFE031320265.1:63380-78763 GCA_000404065.3 Pinus taeda | reverse complement strand
TATATTTATAATAGTGTACACAAATCAAAGGTAAAGAATTATTTTCAAAATAGTTGTCATATCCATCTCATAATTAACTCAACCTAAATCAAACTGTTATGAAATAAGTTACAAATCAGTTATTGATTCCCGTGAAACTAAATTGAGGATGAATCAAGAAAAGGAGGTTACGGTGGTTTTACTAAGGATGAATCAAGAAAAGGAGGTTACGGTGGTTTTACTTATGGAGTCGTTCCGATCCAAAACTGATTCTTGAGAGGTGTAAAAACTGAAAGTAATGGAGGGTTACGAGAATTGCTTTGCGATGTGCCAGAGATGAGGGTTTTTTTCTCGATTACATGCATAATGGTGCTCAGCGGATGTCTTGGGCGCTTTGTAGCAGGAGGCTTTCATCATCTCTACATGATTCTCTTTGGAAGGATCTCTTTTCTTTTTCTTGTTGAAGGCCGAGTGCCAGTCTTTTTTTCAGTGGCAATGGTACCTAATATCCTTCTTTCTGTTTCGTTCTCTTCACCAGTTTATTTATTGATTTCACTGCTAACGATTGGGTGGGTTAGTTAGTTCAGTAACTGGTTATTAAGCAAATCGGTTGGTATTCTAGATAATAGAATCTGGTTTTTAGCTTTAACGGAACACTGCTTGAAAACTTAGAGTTTTAGTCCTTTTTAAGTCTCTTTCTAATGTTGTACTGGGCGAAAGGCTATTTATGCCACAACCCTGATGATAGTGACAGGTAGTTGTCTTTTGTATCGTTTAAGAATAGCAGGTTAGGTTGAATGTTGCACCTGACACTGTTTTTCGATGATACTTCTAATGAATGAGTTATGTGCTAAGTCGATTAACTAGTTTTTAAGTAGTTCAATTGATTTCGGAGTAATCAAATCTGAGCTTTTGTGTTACTGGAGTATTACCTCAAAATTTGAATTCAATCCATCGTTTGTACTGGCCCTAGCACTGTATTGGGCGAAAGAACGTTTTGGTTCATCCACAGTTGATTGTGGTGTTGTTATGTTGTAACCTTGTTGACAGTAATAGAAGGTTGTCTCTCGCATAATTTACAATAGTGCTGCACCTAGCCCTGGATACTGGTTTCACTGCTAATGAATGTGTTGATTAATTTCTGGATAATATAATCATAGTTTTCTTAATGGAATATTGCCTCAGAATTTAGAGTTTGTCACTTGTAAGGACTCGCCCTAGCTCCATATTGGGCGAAAAGGCTTGAAGTTCCATCCCGAGGCGAATTGTAGATGTCAAAACCTTTTTTACTATGATAGTAGATTGTCTTCTGCATCATTTAAGAGCATTTTAGTCAGTGTTGTACCTAATGCTACAGGACCTTAAGACTAGGAAAGTACAATACGTTTGTTGCAGTGATATTTTTTTTGAATCTGGGAAAAGGGTTCCGGTGTTTGCTTGAGCCGGGGAAATCTTTACCTCGGAGACACAGATAAATATGATACACATGTTTTCACTATTGTCATAATTTGAAATTAATATGAAGTCTATTGCCTCCAAGCAATCTATTACATTCACGCTAGTGTCTTTTTATATATTAGGCTGGACAGCAAATATATTTGCCCAAATTCTTAAAAGACTTGCTCGCATTTATGAAAACAAGTTTTATCATCAGTACAAAGGTGACCTTATAAACACTTCTCCTAGGTCATACATTTGCAACTTGTTGTATAGGTTCTATAACCTTTGTATCTAGATTAGTGGGGCACCCTTACAACCCAAGGATAGGGTGCAATGGTTAAGAGCATGTATTTCTTGGTAAGGGGTTACAAGTAGTATTTAATGTATGTGTTGCATACATTAAATAAGGGCTATTATGATAAGATATTGAATGCACAAAGAATATTCATTGTGTTATAGAGATATGTTCTTTGTTTGGATAGAGAAACTATTGAGTCACATTTCTTTAGGAAAATGATATGTGAGTACTTTTATGCTAACGTAACTAATATTTTAGTTTCTTGTTGAATGAGATGTGTAAACAGATAATATTTGTGTTAGCTTTCATTAGAAAGGGTATACATACACATGCAGGAAGCGGCAACAAGTTGTGTTGGTTTGTGTTACATGTTTGCAAGCATAAAAAAATAATAGCTAGAGGATTAGCTCTTTTGATAAAGTTTACATAAAATTTTCATGTAAGGAGATTGTAACTGATGTTGTAGTCAGTCCCTTCAAAGGAATGCCTTAGTGTGTTGTCCTCTAAGAGTATGTGCTTATGCAAAGGGAAATGCTAGTTAATATAATTATTAAAGATGGGCTAATATGGTATGCTATGGTATGCACAAAGAATAATCCATGTGATATGGAGTTATGCTCTTTGTATGTTAAAGAGACTATGTTTAGTTCTCGAAAAATAGCTATATGAAAAGAACATATGTGCTCAAGCATAAAAATAATAGTTTATTACATGTATGAAAATATAACGATTGTGTTATACATGTTGGTAGAATTAATGGGTTGGAACTCTAAAGAGAATTATGCATTAGAGTAAATGAACATTGAGGAGGTAAAACAATATTTACTTGAGTATATGTACTAGTTATATAGTATGTCATGCTTGCTCATGCATATGAGTAGAAGTTAAAAGATCTCTTTTAGAGGTTGCTAATTGATTGATTAATATGGTATCTAATCTTGTTTCCAAGCTTTTTGACGACTCATTGACAGGAAACGATGGTGGTTGGTGCCAAAGAAAGGTGATGTTTAACATTGTGGCAGGAAAGGGATTAATGGTCCATGCAGATAAGTTAGAGTTGCAGGATCGTTCATTTCTAGAACAATCACGCCACAAGGAATGTTGCATGTGGCGATATGTAAGGAAAGTGTTTCATGGAAAATGTTTTAGATTTTAGCTAGTTATGTAATATCTTGATGATAATTCATTGTAATGATTTCATAACAATGGTTAAGGGATGGAATCCCTTATGAACCATTGAGTGAGGGGTGAAAACCCTCACGAGCATTTAATAATAAGATTAAATGTTGCTTGTTTTCACCCTACGGGGTTTCCAGGGTATATTGGTGTTCAATGGTGTGATTGCCGATGATGATGAATCATTGATGTTGATGGTTCTTTATTTGATGGCATGATCATATTGTCCAAGTATGAGATTAAGTAATATGTTTATGGAAATCATGAAATGGATGCAAGGATTCATGAGACAGTTTATGTTATTACACTACCACAGTGGTGGTTAAAGGTTATGCAATGGTTATGTAACTTACTGTCTTTGATGGCAATTTACTTGATGTACTAATGAATATTATATCTAATGGTTAATGATGAATTGTGGAGTTGTGAATTAGATAATTACTTGTGGTAATTTGTATAAAAAAATTTCTAACTCCCTACTTTTACATGCGAGGTTACCGCGGTACATTACAGTAGTTGTGTATTTTTTTCCCTTTTAATTAAATTCATAAATTAAGCAAGCCATAGTATTAAACGAAACCTATTTATAGATTAAAAATTTCCATAGTAAAAAAACTTGTTAAGTGTTTTTTAAAATACATACATGTTTAATTTATGTATTAATTCTTTTAACAATAACCAAACAATAATTATTCAACGTTATAATTTATATTTTTGTAATTTTTAAATTTTACCCATTTAAAAATATATAATTAAATAAATTAATTTTGATATATCATTAACATTTATCAACCATTTATTTTATTTATATAATCAAAATTTTCTTATTTCCATATATTTTTATACCATATTACACCTCCTTTTCTTTAAATAAACCCCTTTCACTTAAAAATGGAATTTCATAATTAAATTTTTCATTATGAAATATTCTTTAGGAAACATGGTCGTCTCAAAGATAAAGAGTTGTTAAATTAAATAATAACAAATATCAAATTACTATGATCGTCCCGCGAATGAAGAGATATTCAATCAAATCATAACAAATGTCAAATTAGCAGGTAGATTTTTTATAAAATATAACTCTGGCATGTAACATGCTCACGACTTTGCTACATGTATTTAAAAAAAAAAATTAAGGTGAATTATTCTCTATCAAAACAAGATTTTTAGATTTTTATTGATGGATTATTATTAGTTACTTGTAATGTTTAATTTTGAAAAATAAATATTTATTTTTTAATATTATTAAAAAAAAAATTCAAACATTTGATGGGACTATAATTTAAAGGTTTTATTGTAATTTTTTATAACACAATTTCATGTGGATTACTACCTCACATACTTATGCCATAATTTATGGATATTGTTCAATATTAAATGCCATGTGGATAATAGGGTCACACATTTTATGTCATAATTTATGGATATTGTTAGAATATTGACGCATGATTTATAGATATTTGTGCAGTGATTTCTTAGTCTAAGATGAAATAACATTTTTCACCAAAATCTAACAATACAATTTCTAGCAAGAATGTGATTTTATGTTTTTTAAAATCTATTTTTGAATGCATAAATAGATTCAACACCCTAAAGAATCATAGGACACTAGAATTATACAGATTAAACGAATTAAACTCAAGACGCTCGATTTATATAGATTAAATAAATTAAACTCAAATTTTTTTAAATCTTTGTCAAATTTGGTTAAAATTAACTAAAAAAAATGTCGTAAAAAAGGTCATTTAAGGTCATTTAGTCTATAAGTTAGACTACGCCCTTTTTTAGTCATAAATTATCCTTGAAAATAGTTCATACTCATGTCAATAACATATTTGTCAATAGCTTTGGTGTGAAAGAGGACGGTGGAAAAGGCCTAAAGAAGATTGGGAAGAGCTGGTGGAATCGGAAAAGCATTTCATTTTCGAATGTGATGCATTCAAAGACATCACAGAAAGTTATGAGAACATGTTAGCATCAGTTTCGTTGCATTGTCTTTTTGGCGAGGGGATTGTTGGAAGAGTGGGCCACCTCATCGCCAATTTGAACTGGAAAAGGATTGAATTGCAAAAATTGAAAAACAGGGAACTAATGGTCTCGAGGGCATTGTTGGAAGATTGGGTGAAGTCATCATCAATTGAAATTGGAAAAGGATTGAATTGAAAAAAGCTAAAAACAAGGAACTAATGGTCTCATAGACTATTTTTAGTCTTGCAGACCTCAAAATATCATTTCATTTTGTGTCAATTACTTTCCACCATAATTTAAGCAAATGTTTGCATAAAAAATGGATAAGAGTAAGATGTAAATAAATATACTTACCATAAGTTACTTCCCACTATTATTTATGTTTTTTTTTTAACTCTAAATATATAGAGTTACAATTGGTTTCTACCGACCAAAAACTCTAAATATATAGACTTAGAAATAGTTTCTACCCACTGGAAATTATGTAAATCGAAATACACAATTAATTATCTCGTTAATATTTCAGTTTATTAGTTTCTGCGGAAACAAAACTATAAGATTGAACTTTCTTAATAATTATTATTAATTTAACATCAACATATATAAATTATAATGTTTTATACAATTTACACGGTACAAATTCCTATGTTTCCTTCAAATTACAATCTTTTTAATTAACTTGAGCCAGGTTGGCAACTTTATTTGACACGTGCTTTAACGCAAAAGAGTCATTAAAAAGAAGTTCCTTATTCAAAGAGGAACTTCTTTTTATCCCATGTTACGAGATTTGCTATTTTACAATTATTTTCAAGACCAAAAGAAGCTTTCCACCCCCCATTAATCCTTTTCTCAATTCTATAGTTCCAATTGAGCTTGTGATGAATATCAATTCCTAGGTACTTGTAAGAATACACTTCCTCCAAGTTATTATTGTCATACATAAAATTAAGGTAAGTGTCCTTGTTGGATTTGATAATCATAACTTTTGTTTTGTCAATGTTAACAATCATACCCATGGTGGAGAAGAAATCCTTAAGAAGCCTGAGTTGTTTATCAAGATCAGATGGGCACCTTGCAAGAAGAATAATATCATCAGCATAGAGAAGAAGAATGACAACAATCTCAGCTAAGATCATGCCAGCACATCCTGCTTCCTCTAAATAGCCTTCGAGCTTGTCAATGTAAATGCCAAATAGGGTAGGGGAGAGGGGGAAACCTTACTCAACTCTGATATTACACTCATTATCTTTCGACCACCCCTCATTGCAACCTTATAGTGGCAAATCTCAAATGGTGAGGAACATTTAGCTCTTCTAATCTATTCCAAAGGTTGTATCTAGGAACTGTATCGAAAGCCTTTCTAAAGTCCACAAGGCAACATAAGAAATTGGATTTATCATTACGACATTCCTCCACAATGATCCTAAGCGTAACGAGGTGGTCTGTTGTTGAGTGATGCCTTCTGAAAGCTGCTTGGCCTTTAGCCTGCTTACCTTCACTTTCAAGCCAAATGGTTAACTTCTTTTCCAAAATACTACAATATAGAGGGCTGATCATAATTGTCCAATAATTAGAAGGGTTATTTGTATCCCCACTTTTAAATTTAGGGATAATGAGGCTCTCAGTCCAAGGTTTAGGGAACCCCTACTTGACAGCTTGATTGAAAAGCTTGTGGATGTGGGGGATGAGGACAGGACCTCCAATTTTTAAGATTTCTACCTGGTAACCTTCAATGTCCTTGGCATTTCCATTAGCGAGGTTACTAACCCCAAACTTAATGTCTTCTAAAGAGAAGATTTCTTTCATTGTGGGCAGGGTTTCCAAGTTATCCATGACATTTGGAGATTCATAAAGATTTTTAAGATAGGAATTCCAATCGTGAAGAGCAATTTTATTATTATATTTAGTCTTCCTCCTCAAAATCTGCCTCCATTTCTTAGGAGCTACCTTAGAGAGGTGTAAGAGATTCTCCTGTCTTTGACGATTATAATGCCTCTTTTTCCTTTTGGTTAGGGTTTTCTATATTTTTATGTTGTCCATTTTAAGAGATTCATCAATGGCTTCCTTAATTGCTCTCCTCGCATTTTTACAATCTTTGTCATACCATGGGTTGGTTTTGTTATTTCTTTTATTATTTGAAGCTTCAATTGAGAACTTATTAAGAGAATATGAGAGGGTTGTAGTAAAATTATGATAGAGGTCTTCTATGTTGTCTATACTAGATAAAGGAAGAAAATTATTTTTTAATTCATTTAGAAAGAGATTGTTTTTATTTCTATCAAATATTAAGTTCTTCTGGCTATAAGGATTATTTTCTGTGTGATCTCTATGCATGACAAAATTGAGAGTTATAAGTAAAGGCCTATGACCAGAGTCAGGCTCGTGGTCGTTTAAGATGTCTAAATTTATTATTTTGTTCGATAATGGGAGATCGGAAATAACATAATCTACCACGCTACTACCAAGTCCATGGATGCAGGTCATCTTGCGGGAATTTGGCCACTTCTTTAGGTCGTTGCAAATTATGAGATCCTGAGCACTACAGATCTTGACTAGCTCCGACCCAAACAAATTTTCCCCGAGGTCTTCAGAGTTCCTCTTGTACCTAATAGCCAGAGGAGGGTCTTCATCTAACCAAAGAGGATTATGGTTGGAATGATTGCTTAGAATAATAGCTTGGTTTCTTGAAGTTCGAGCATTAAAGTCACCTATTAAAAGGATATTACATTCATTCCTTAGGCTAGAAATATCATTCTCTAAAACATTGTAAGGGCTATTTTTATCTAGATTCTTCTTCTTATAGAAGTTAGAATTAATGGAGGGAAAATAACATATTGCTATGTAGGAATTTTTATTATTAATTTCACTGATCTCTATCCAATTATATTGGTTTTGAGGGTCATTTTTATAAATCCTAGCATGGGGGGAGATGTACTTCTTAATGTAATGATGCACGGCAGACCGTGCAATAACCAGGATCTTTCTTCACTCATGCATATAAGCTTAAAACTAACCATAGGGCCTTACACAATATATAAAACTGAAAATCCACACAACAAGAATGCACATAATATTCAGAAAAAAGAAATAAAATATTTACAAGAGAAATCATGGCCTATTCATGGCCTCTTATTCTTCATATTCACTCATTCTCTCTCACTCGCTCTCACTCTCTGATTTTTTTCAATGCCTTTGAGGCTACATAATTTATAAAACTAAGCATGATCTAGAATCACTCAACTAAAAGCTCTAAGAGTCTACATGCAATGCATACATATGGTAGAAAGCATCTTGAGGCTTTTTCCCATCTTTTTCCCTCTTCTAAAATAGAAAAGCTTTCCTTATCACTTAATGATCCACATCTATTGCTTTATGCCTAAAAACATTCCCTATTTCCTATTTTCTTATTTATTTACTTCGGAAACATCTAATTAATCACAGTGACTTGTAACTTAGGAAAATAATTCTAGAATGCTTGACCCCCTATGACTATTATTTACAATAATTTCTCTTGGGCTGAATGCTCCCGCATCAGACTCCCAAGGTAGAAAAATTTCATGATCTCATGATCATGATCTCCTGATCATGTGTTCAGATCTAGGTTTGCCTGGATCCCATATCTTGTGTTGCAACTTTCCATTTGCCGCTGCTTCTGTCTGTTGTTCTTCTCCAGGTCTCCACACTTTATGTTGCTTCGCTCCACTATCTGCACTTTCACAATCTCTCTCTGTTTTCATTTTTCTGTTGCTTCTGCTGCTTCTCTTCCTTGCTGATGTTTTAATCTGAGACACTTTCAACATGATTCTTCTGATTAAATCAATTTCTTTGTCTAATAAGTCTTCAGACTGCTCGCTTCTTGCCTCTATGCTTGTTTCTGTTTTGACTGCCACCCGATCATCCAAACCCTCTTGTCTTCTGGAACAGGAAACCTCTTCTCCCTTCATTTGACTCATTGACTGAGTCAAATATTCACAAGTACCTGCAACAATACCTGCATTCACAAAACACTTGTTAGAATAAAAGTCATAAGGCATCAGTGCCTTACTTCCCTCTGCTAGCATTTCAGTATACTGATCCCAGTCATTCTTGAGATTATCACTCAGTCTATCCTCAGCATCATCTTCTCCGAGAATGCATGTGTATTTTGGTTCATAAACCTCTTTATCTTCACTCATCTCTGCCTTTATATTCTGAATATTTATCCTCTGTACTTCTAGTCTCTTCTCTAGAACATTTAACTCATGCCATAAATCTGTCATCTCCTTTGAGAAGATTTCTGTGCAATCTTCAATACTTTCCCAAGCCAAGCTTCCCGTTGTTACCATCTCATCGCCTGCATATAAACTCTCAGTTTGCACAAAATGTTCAACAGTATCAACTGTTACTTCCCTTATCTGCGCTTCACACTGATTCACTTCTTCTGCATCCATAAGAACTTTCTCTTGTGCTGTAACATTTTCACAAGATGGCACATCCTCCTCAACACCTGTCATCACATCACAATTGTCAGCTACAAAAATACACGGTTTCACATTATCCAGTTGATCTGGATTTACCCAATAACTCAAGAAATCATCAATGATTTTGTCCTCTTCTGTTTCATCAAGGGAAACATCCTCTGCACCTGCAAACATACACAACTCATCAGCTTTAAAACCACAAGACTTTTTAGTCTTGACGGCTTCCTTCAACACTTTCCTTTTAATATATCTGCATGTGGGATTTTCAGCCTCCAACTCTGGCGCAAGAACTCTAAGTCCATTTTTCAACAAGGCAACCAGAATTTGCCTCAACCTCCTCTGCAATTGTCGCCAAATCACTCTCTTTCCCTTCAATGGGAATAGCCATTTTCCTTGTTTGTTTTCCTGCTCCTGCAACCGTTCTTCCAGTACCTGTAACTGTGCCTTTATTTCTGCAATCTCTCTTTCTCGAACTCCACCAGTCACCTCATCTCTGTGGCATTTCTCTGAACCTTTTCCTCTGTCTCCTTTATGACTTTTAGTAGCCTTCTCCATCGCCATAAGTTCTTCAGCTATGCGTTGCATGAAGCCTCTGCCACAACAAACACTCTTGCTGCCACTTACCTCACCAATCCTTCCCTCCGGATCTGGCCTTTTGGTAACCATTGGTCCTCTGCTGGAACCTTTTGAGCATCCTGCACTGCTCATATAGGCTTCCCTCATCTGCAACTTTATTCAACCTCTGTTGAATCTTCAGGTTCTGCCACATTCACTTCTCCTTCTTCCTGAGATTTCTTCACTATTCCTATAAATCAACATTCATCAGTCATCACATGCAATTAAAAAAAAACACTTGAACCTTCAAAGGAAACTGTTCCCACTCTGATACCACTTGATGCACGGCAGACCGTGCAATAACCAGGATCTTTCTTCACTCATTCATATAAACTTAAAACTAACCATAGGGCCTTACGTAATATATAAAACTGAAAATCCACACAACAAGAATGCACATAATATTCAGAAAAAAGAAATAAAATATTTACAAGAGAAATCATGGCCTCTTATTCTTTATATTCACTCATTCTCTCTCACTCGCTCTCACTCTCTGATTTTTTTCAATGCCTTTGAGGCTACATAATTTATAAAACTAAGCATGATCTAGAATCACTCAACTAAAAGCTCTAAGTGTCTACATGCAATGCATACATATGGTAGAAAGCATCTTGAGGCTTTTTCCCATATTTTTCCCTCTTCTAAAATAGAAAAGCTTTCCTTATCACTTAATGATCCACATCTATTGCTTTATGCCTAAAAACATTCCCTATTTCCTAGTTTCTTATTTATTTACTTTGGAAACATCTAATTAATCACACTGACTTGTAACTTAGGAAAATAATTCTAGAATGCTTGACCCCCTATGACTATTATTTACAATAATTTCTCTTGGGCTGAATGCTCCCGCATCATGTAACAAGCTATTCCCCCAATGCCTCTAGGAGAGGATCGCTTGTTCCAGGTAGACCATAGCGTAAAGCCATCTATATTAGGGACCTTAGATTCTTCGTGCTCCCAAGTTTCAACAAGAAAAATAATATCAACATCATTTGAGATCCAACTTAGCTTCAGGCCTTTCTTCCGTGGAAATCCCCGGTAATTCCAAGAAAGGATCTGGAGCATGTTGAATTGCTATTTATTAGTATCTTTTTGGTTTCTATCTCAAATAAAGGCTTTTCTATTCTTGATTATTGCCCATTTTCCTTCATTTCTAACTTCTTTTACCTTTTGGACCTCCTTTCTTAATTCTACTTGATCTTCTGGAATGAGATCTTCATTTATGAATATTCTCATTGCTTTTAGACTTGAGGTTTTACTAAGTATGTTGTACTTATAATCAACGGAGCTCACCTTTACGTGGATTAGTCTTCCTTTATTCTCGGTTAATTTCCCCAACCTTGTTGCTTCTGTGAGACATGCTGTTTCAATTTGTAATCTATTATGTAATTCTATCTAGGCTATGGCTAGAGTATTCTCATCTACTTCTTCTTTTTTTAAGCCGAAGATTATAAGGTTCAGGGCCCTTTTGTTATGTTCGTCGTTTAATTCTATTAATTTTTTCATTTCATCTTTAATTGGTTTGATATTTAATTTTTCTACTACATTATTTAGTGTGAGGTGGCCATTAAATTTTTCTTCTAGTTCTTTCATCATGTCTTTCATTTTAAGACTCTCTAAAGTATCAACATCTCCTTACTGGGATGTTTGGTTAGTATCCTAGTTTTGTTTTTCTATAACCTGCAACCTAGTTTCTATTGCCTTCATTTTATTTTCCAATAATTCTATTTTATTTTCTATTTGTTTTTGAATCGTGTTTTCAAGAGATGCAAATTTATTTTCCAGCATGGCTTTTAACTCTATTTGTAGCTTGGCTTCTCCTTCTTCTCTACGTTTTTCTAAAGACTATATATTCATAAAGGCCTTGTAGAGTAACTGTGCTAGGTCTGCCTTTGGTGATCTTTGGTAGCTGTAGTGAAGTATTCATACTTGAGAATATATGAGAAAATATGTATTAGAAAAAAGAAAAAGATAAAGAATGTGTGCACCTGGTACTAGCAAACATGACTACAGATCGCCCGTGTCCAATGCATCCAGCAGACCTCATTGGATGAATGTGAGCATCAGAATGTATAAATATATATATATTGAATAGGGGGGCCTTTGAGATTATATGATTTGCCTCAGAATATATGTGAGGAATGCCCAAGGTATATCGCAACCGAAGATATGCAACCGAAGATATGCGAGTACCGAAGATAATATTATTTTATATAAATTGATAATATTATTTAATTATTATATATAAATCGTAATTTTAAAATAAAATATTTTATATTAATTATCCGTAACAGCTGTTTTTTAACCTAAATATAGGAATATTTAATAATTAACTCCTTACTATAATTCTTCAATAATATTTCTTTATTAATAATTTTTCAAAGATAAACCACATTAAATGGTTTACCAATTTATTTTATTAAATTAATTGATATTATTAGATAATTATTTATATAAATCGATAATATTAAGATTAAATATTTATATTTAATTTTCCTTAAAACTAGTTTTAATTAATATAAAATTTTTAATAAACTTTTACTTTAATTCTTAATAATATTTCTTTTTTATTAATTTTTTAATGATGAATTCACGGTTCAATCATTCAAATTGACTAACAATATGATTAATCCAAAGACTTATATCTACAATATTAAAAAAATATTAATCGTAATAAATTACAATATTAAAAAATTTAATCGTAATAAATTAACCATCTTGAAAAGCTTCACTTCAAACATTTAATGATATTATAAAATTGTTAAAGGCAAGGGAAAAAAAATATATATATATTATATATATATATATAATCACTCAGATTATGTAGAGCCTGATGGATCTGACTCTTTTGTCTAGGGCCTGCTTCAATATTTCTACATGTGTCGGAGGGGTCGTCTGCTTGCTACATTAAGGAGGAAACCCACTCTAATTTTAACATGGGTTGTTGAGGAGAGTGTATTTTGTCAACGAGCATAACAACATTGGAGTGGGGTGACAACTGGCTACTTTCCTCGGCAGTGAACCAGAACCATGGACAGTCGAACCTTTGCCTTGCTCGTCTCCTGCTAGGATTTTACAAGGGGAGGTAGATCCATGCTGATGTGAGGAATGCTGGCCTGTGTGCCTGTCAAAGGAGCCCCTACCCTCGCTCTCTGCCATCGCGAGGAGCACGACCTCTTTCTCTGACCATAGGGCCGAATCAAAAGTCTATGAAGCTTGCAGAAGGAGCTGGGATAACAGTGACTATGGGAGCTGGGAAAAGTTGGTTTCGGTTCTGGGCAAAATGCAGAATGGAGGTAATTAATGGTGGGATGCAGTAGAAAAGAGGCATGGCGATGTTATTAATTAAGACAGGTAGGGTGACAGGAGGAGATTGTCAGGTATATGCGAATGAAATGAAGGGGATGAGCAGCAAGAGTTCGAGGATAGAACGTCTGATGAAGGGCATTTATGTGAAGCCGCCGGATGGATGAGGACATCATGACAGGCGTCATTTGTGTCTGGTCTGAGTTAACTGAGGCCCGTGTAACGTTTTGACATTGATTCGTGTTTATTTAGCAAGTTAAAATGTAAAAGAATTTTTATAAAATTTTATGATTTTGAAAAATTATGAACTGTGTTTCTTTTGTATAAATAATTTATATACTAATGATGTGTTTTGGTATAAATAATTTATATGCTAATGATGTTTAATCGTTAATAGTATGTATTTTTTATTTTTTCTATAAAGATACATGTTTAAAATCATAGAGTTAAATTTTAGAAGTGAGGTAGGATTTTATTTTAAGACATAAGAAAGTTTTACATAATTAATTTGGTGTTTGAGATTATTATTATTATTATAAGTCGTTTTTATATAGAAGGGAATATGTTCTTTATTGAAATTCAATTTAATTTCAATATTGAATAATTTGAATGTATAATTTATGAAAAAATGCACGGGAATTCACCAAATAAAAATTAACTTATATAATAATTACAATTTCAAGATTTTGTTGTTTAAATACAATGGGCATACAAATTCAAGATTGTTTACCTTGGTTAAAATATATTTTGATGGCCAGTATCTCATAGAAAATGACTTTTTTTTCCAAACTGAATTTCACTAAAATCTTTTTATATTCTTTAAAAATCTGATAATACAATTTCAATATTTTTGGTTGTTTAAAACACATTCTTGAATACAATTTCAAGATTTTTTGTTGTCTAAAATACATATTTCAATATTTTTTGTTGTTTAAAGTACATTTTTTAATACAACTTCAAGATTTTTTGTTGGCAATACAATTTCAATATTTTTTGTTGATGATGATGATGTTTAAGGTCCACTGAGACCAAACCTTGGTCTATCAGACCTAAAGAAACAAATTATTTAGTTTGATTGAAGATTTTATTTCTATGCTCAAAAAGCTTGGAGAAAAGCCTCTCAAAGTCACTATAATACATTCTTCAATACAATTTCAAGATTTGTTGTTGTTTAAAATACACGTTTGAATACAATTTCAAGATTTTTTGTTGACATTTTTGAATGTGTAATTTATAGAGGAAATAACTTTTTTCACCAGAATTCACCAAAATCTTTTTTTACTCATTAAAATCTCACAATACAATTTCAAGATTTTTTGTTGTTTAAAATATACATTCGAATACAATTTTAAGATTTTTTGTTGTTTAAAATAGATATACAGTTTTACAATTTTTTGTTATTTAAAATACATTTTTGAACTCACCAGAATTCACCAAAATCTTTTTTACTCCTTAGATGTGGCAATACGATTTCAATATTTTTTGTTGTATAAAATACATTACCCTCGAGTTATGGAGATTAAACAATTTAAAAACAAGTTTAAAAAAAAAAAAGAAAAAAAAAAATCACCCGAATTCACCAAAATCTGTTTTTACTCATTTCCATATTTTTTGTTGTTTAAAATACATTACCCTCGAACAGATTAAACAATTTAAACACAAGTTTTTAAATTTCTTGTTTTTGATTAAAATTAAATGTTTTGTTGATGATTAAACAATTTAAACACAAGTTTTAAAAATTCTTGTTTTTGATTAAAATAAAATGTTTTGTTGATCAGAGCTGCTAGATACCTGTGTGCCATGATTGATTGGGTGAACACTTCACTCATCTTCCTGTGCGTCATGATTGATTGGGTGAACACTTCACCCATCTTTAGGGGGAGGAAGCAAAATGATGGTAGGAAGAGTGCATGACCATAATATACAGAGAAGGATGAAATTATAAACCTTATATAAAATATTAATTTAATGATTAAAAATTATAATTAAATTATTTTATAATTAAAGGATTAAGATATGAGAGCAAAATGATTACAGGAACACCCATCTTCTTCTAGATACCTTTGTGCCATGATTGATTGGGTGAACACCTCACATTGCTTGGGTGAACACCTCACTCATCTTCAAGGGAGTAAACAAAA
>APFE031320265.1:47521-59392 GCA_000404065.3 Pinus taeda | reverse complement strand
TTTTTAATCTATGACATGTAGTCATGGAGATTTACTTCCACTTTATTATGGATATTTTTAATCTATAACTAGGCTTTGTTTAATTAAGTTGGCTTATCGATACCATATGTCCAAAAAACCATAACTCATTTCATATGGCACTTGTCCATATGCATTTATTTCAGTGTATATGTAAAATAACTTCAAAATAAATAGATTAATAGTGTGCATTGATTTCAGTGTAAGCAAAAAAAAATATTGATGACATGCATTGGTTTTTTTGTTACAGTAATTCAACCATAAATAAAATGCTTGAATTTTCATCTTAAGTAAAATGTTCACTTACTTGAAATGTTTACTTCTTTAAATTGTAAACTAATTGTAATTGATTGCATTTTTATATAACACATACATAGAGATTAGCATTCAACTACTAACAATATCTATCATCTCAACAAACTGAGGTAACTGAGAAAATTTAAAATTAAAATGACTAGCTTAATCTTAGACATATTTAACATATTTAAAATGATCAAAGTAATTAAATGTTCAACAAATTGTGATCGCACACATCTGAAACCAACATAGATCCATCTTAACTCCAAATCTATAAGTGTTGAGAGGGATCAAATCATGCAAACATTTTACACTCAAAAAAGAGGTTTCTGCATTGAGATATTTGATCCCTCTCGTCACTTGATAGATTTGGGTTTAAGATGGATCTGAGAGAGACAGAGAGAGAGATGGAGTTGGACGGGGGGAGAGGGAGGTAGGAAGAACAATGCCATAGAGAGATAGAGGTGGGGAGAGAGAGAGGGAGGAGAGAGAAGGAGAGAGGGAGGGGGACAGTGACAAAGTTGGAGGGTAGAGAGAGAGAGAGAGTGATGAGGGGGTGAGAGAGGGGGAGAGGTGGGAGACAGGGAGATAGAGGAAGGAAGAGAGAGAGGAGGGTAGATAGGTAAGGAGTGAGGGAGTGAATAGAAGATACATAAAGAGATAGAGATGGAGAGAGAGTTTGAGTGAAAGGGAGAGATGGAGAGAGAGTGAGGGAGAGAGAGAGAGGGAGACATATAGATTGAGGGGGGAGTGAGAGAAGGAGAGAGGGAGAGAGATAGTGACATAGTTGGATGGCGGAGAGAGAGAGTGATGGGGGAGAGAGAGAGAGGGATGTGGGAGAGAAAGAGAGAGAGAGGACTTGAGAGAGAGAAGGAGATAGGGAGGCAGAGAGATGGAGTTGGAGGGGGGGAGAGAGGGAGGGAAGAAGAAAGGCATAAAGAGAGAAAGGTGGAGAGAGAGAGAGAGGGAGTGACACAGGATATATGGAGAGAGAGTGAGGGAGAGTGGAGAGTGGGAGGGGAGAGAAAGAGAGGAGAGAGAGAGGGAGGGAGAGAGAGATTGATAAATATGGATACAGAGAGTGTATGTTTATGGGGTGCGATAGAGAGATAAAGAAAGAGAGAGAGGGAGTTATAGATACATATGGAGGGGGGTAGAGGAAAGAATACAAAGGTAGATAACGGGAGGGAGGGAGAGATGTATAGATATGGAGAGGAAGAGCATGTGTGTTTGGGGGGTGATATAGAGAGAGAAAGAAGAAAACATTGAGGGAGATATAGATATAAATGGTGGGGATGGGGGGTGGAGAGGGAAGAAGAGAGAAATAAAGAGGAGGGAAATAGACAAAAATATGAAGGGGGAGAGATAGGGAAGATGAAAGAGACATATAGAGAGAAATATAAATATTATATAGTATTATATAGTATTGAACATTATTATCCATAGATGACGGGAAAGTAAGGATTTTACAAAAAGTAAAATAAGTTGGATTTATAAAGCCATGAATATTTTGGTTTTTCACTGAAATAGGTGTATTTATTTTAGTGTAGATGTTGATTCCTAATCCTATTTGATTGATCGTAATGGATGCATTGATTTCAATGTAGTTTCTTATTTGTAATATTATTTTATTGCTTGCACTAGATGAATTGATTTACGTGTAGATGTTCATTTATAATCCTATTTGACTTCTTGCACCACATGCATTGATTTCAGTGGATGTTGATTCCTAATCGTATTTGATTGCTTGCACTAGGTGCATTGATTTCAGTGTAGGTGTTCATTTTTAATCCTATTTGATTGCTTGCATTAGGTGCATTGAGTTTTAGTGTAGATGTTGATTCCTAATTTATTGTAACTAGATGTATGATGTACATTAATTTAAAAGTAATTAGATTAATAGTGTGCATTTATATCAATGTAAATACAAAAAATTAGTGATTATTGTTGGATTTTCACACTCACCTTGTTGGGAATCAATCACATGGACTAAATGCCACTTTGGGATCCAATGTGGGACCACTAAAAAAGGCAATGATAATGGTTTGGAAGTTTGCTACTGCCTGCAAGTTTTGGTGTAATGGAAAACCTAACATGGTATTAAAGTCGTGGCCCAAATTTGATTCCCCTATTTGCGTTTGAGGGGAGGTTTCGGATTTTCACACTCACCTCATTGAGAATCGAACATGTGGACTAACCTCCACTCTTAGATCCACCTTGGGACCACTCTAAAATGTAATGATAATGGGTTGGAAGTTTACTGATGCTTGTAGGTTTGGGTGTAATGGAAGGCCTAACAACGATGTGCATTGATTTATGTGTTAAAGTAATTCAACCATAAATAAAATACTTGAATTTTCATCATAAAAAAATGTTCACTTACTTAAAATGTTTGCTTCATGAAACTATAAACAATTTGTAATTTATTATATTCTTATATAGAACACTCTTATAAACCTTTTTTTTAGTGCAAAACTTGAGGAAATGTTTGCACCTCGAGAGATTTGATCCCTTTTGGCATTTGATACATATGGGTTAAGATGGATTGAGGCTGGTTTTAGTCATGTGCGGTCATGGAAAAATTGTGGAACATCTAATTATTTTGATCATTTTTAGTATGCTAAATATGTCTAGCTTAATCTAGTCATTTTAATTTTTAATTTTCTCAGTTACCACAATTTTTGAGATTATATCGACTATTAATAACTAGAATGATGAAAAATGACGAAATAAAAATTTTAAATGCAAAGTGGCAATGTAACAATGTTGAATGATATAGAATTTGAATAATAAGAATGTAAACAATTACAAATAGTCTTCATTGTCATCAATCTCAAACTATTTTCTTCTACTATTCTTATTATCGCACTTATTTTTGCCATCTTTTATATGGATCAAATGAAAAAGACACTTGAAATCATTGACCATTCAAATCTTCAATGCAAATTATTGTAGTAAATGACATACTTTGTCTCTCTTGGTCTCTAATATTAATAATAGCCTTATCAAAAGTCAATCATTGTGACTTATGACGTGTTAAACCCCAAGTAAGATGGTAGTTTTTTTCTATTACTTTGTTTGAATGCAATGTGACTAACAATGTTTTTTTTTCGCAGAAAAAGACTCGTAATTCTATTAATAATAAAGATACAAATAACTACATTTTTCATATATACTATGAATGTGTATTAAAATATATTCTTGTCCTTTGGCATGTACATTAAAGAGCATCCTAGAAAGAGTAATATTTATTAGTAAAAGGGACCTGAAACTTCACTGTCCACAAAACAATACATTCAATATTATTTTATACAGGATTGTATCACCAATGTATTGGAAGCATTTAAAGATAGTACATGATAAATCTGAATATATTGTCATAACAATCTTCAAAAAAATGCGAGATAATATACCATTTTTACTTTTACGACTATCATTAATAATTTCTATAATTTATTAATTTAAGATTTAATTATTTTTAATATTATTTTAAATAAATAATGTAAACATTGTAAATGTTAACATATATAAATTTGTAATCTTTAATCTTTGAAGTGATGTTATATAATTATTTTGAAATCTAATTTCAAATTTTTATTATAATGAAGTTTAATTTTAAAATATCTATATCATATAACTTTCTTAATTACCAGTCTAGATCTATCTTAATTTGTTAGAGGGATCAAATCTCTTTAGGTAAAAATCTTTCTTCAAGTTTTACACTCAAAAAGTTGTTTAACACCTTAAAACATTGATTATTTTCATTCATATTATATATATATAGATATATCTATATATATATATATATATATATATATATATATATATATATATAATATATATATATATATATGCAAAATTATGTGTTGTTAAAAAAATAGGTTTGCAACTTAAAAGATTGGATTATATATGTTGTGTGTGTGTGTGTGTGTGTGTTAAATTATGTGTTGTTAAAAGCTACAGCCCAAAAATCACCAACTATAAATTGACTCTTCTTTTAATTTCACTTAAACTATTTTGTTATAATTTTTTAGTTTTAATTTAATTTTAAATCCTTTGAATTTATAATTTTTATTTTTATAGAGTCGAAATGTTTACATTATATAACATTACAACATTTATTGATTATGCTTTTATTTTAAACAAATTGAATTTTATTAGTTTTATTTTTATTTCACCAAGTCAAAATGTTTGCATAACATAACATCATAACATATTTTTCACATTGGAGAGTATTCAGGAAATTATTGATGATGGTGATGATGATGATGGTGGCGGTGCTGGTAGTGGTGATGATGATGATGATTATGATGAGATGGTTAACGTCTACAAAAACTAATAACGTCTATTAGACCTTAAGAAGAAAAAAAATTAAGTGAGGTTCCTTAATATTTTATTTCTATGATTGAAGAGAATTGAGAGAAACCCTCATCAAAGTAGTTTTGGCTAGTAGTGTGGCAAATGTATTGAAAAGGAGAGTGAGGGTGAGTAAGGACTCGACACTCCAAGATAAAGTGATTTTATCTTCAACTCTCTTAGCATCACAAAGGGGGCATATTCTTTTGTCCGAAGATGTTTTGGGCAAAGGGGGCATATTCTTTTGTCACAAGGTGTTTTGGGAATATACCCACGCCTGGTTCCACCTTTAAACTCATGAAAATTAGTTATGGCCTTTACAATGTTAATTTTCTTCTTAGCACTAGTTAAGACGTAAGTATAAATCTGGTTAGCAAGAGTGGGATTGATCACCTCCCTATAATATCTTAGCTTCATTTTTCCCTCTAACTCCTTATCATACCACAACTTATCCTTAAACTTCGAAGTAATACTGTATCTTTATTCTTCCAAATAATTTCCTCTTTTATCCCAAAGATTAAATTTATGTAAAATTAATTTCGCATTTTTAAGTATTTTAAAAATTGATTTTATTTTTCACTTTATATTTAATTAATGATGATGATGATGATAGTGGTTAACATCCACTGAGACCAAATTAGTCTATCAGACCTATAATTTTCTTAGTTTTTAATTGCCTGGCTCCTTGTCTTTCTTGTCTAGATTGGTGCTATAGCTTTCTTTTTTTTCTCTACAGTCTTCTAACTTCCTTTATCTTGCATCTCCTTCATCTCTTCTGGTTCTTGGGACATTGGTGTCTTAGCTTCACGATCTATTATGTTCGTCCTTTTGAAGATAGTCAGAGAAGAAGTTTGGTCTAGGAGATCTTCTTTGCTGTTAAATGAAGATTTATTTTGTGTGGTATTCGAATCCTCATAACTGTTGATTCTTGAGCGGTTATCGAGTTCACTTTTTTGTTGTTGGGCGGGGCTTTCTCCCTGCTTGTCTTGAGAGTTGTTTCTTTCTTGCCCGATTTCTTGTGATTCATAGTTTTCTCTAGAGTATTCTTCTTTGATGACAGTGTAGTGTTCCTTTTGTGCTCCTTCCCACCATGTAGATCTCTAGTGGTTTTTTCTAGCAGAATTTTTCTGGGAGGCTTTTGGCCAATTTTTGGCTAGATGGCATGTCTCAAAGCAGGACTGACATCTAAAGAGGACACTTTCATAATCGAGTTCCTGGTTCCACACATAGTCTTTACTTGTTAGGTTTATTTCATCTGGGAATCCGGAACTGAAGTCCATGTCCACACAGGTGCATGCATAGGTGGTTCTGGCATATTCCTCTATTTTTGGGCACTTGCAGTAAAATTTCCCAATTGAATTTCCAATGGGTTTTAGCAAGGAGATATTCCATAGATGCAAGAGTAGGCTTGGTAATCTCACCCAAACTGGTGCTGAGGTTATGACTGCTATTGAGGGATCGAATGATGGGTTCCATGGCTTCATGAATAGGCCTGAGTTTTCCCAAAACCAACGGCCGGAATCTAGAATACATTGCCTGCTTTCATGATTTTCAAAATCTACTATAAAGAAACCCCTAGCATAGGGGTAGATATTAATTTTATCAGAAATGATAGGCTTCCATATCTCCGAGATCCAATTGTGGAGAGCTGTCAGCTGTGGCCAAAAACCATTGAACCGACAGATTAGGGCACTTTCAGAAAACTTCAAAGCCTCATCGAGTGAGGCCTGGACCACCTCGACAGTGGGAGCTGGGGCTTCACTGACGATATGAGCAGGAGGTTGCCCTCCAGAAGCGGATGGAATTGAGCCAGTAGTTATTTTCGTGAAGATGGGAGCCATATTTTACTTGCCTGTAAAACCCAGCCGCAAAGAAATAAGGTAGAAGATTAGATCTAGATCTAGCCACAGAAGATTGAACAAGTGGTTCGTCTATGAAATTGGTTGTCGCCTTTAATAACCCTAGAGCGTGAGACAGCGGAGAGTGCCAAAGCATAGCGTGGAAGCCAAGACCCAGCCGCAGAAGATTAGATCTAGAACCCAGCCGCAGAGAAATAAAGCAGAAGATTAGATCTAGATCTAGATCTAGGCGGAGAAGATTAGATGTAGAAACCAATCGCAGAGTCTCAGTAAGCCTTCTAATCTGCAAGAAACCCTAATAGAAAAACCCTGTTTTTAATATCGAGAATCAAAATCGTGCTCCAGATAAAAATAAATCACCGACTATCAACGACGACTTCACATCTTCCGCTTTAAAAAATCAATACACCAACAATTTCAAAATCAGGTGAGTCTTGAATAGGTGAAATGGCTCAATAGTTGCAGCGTTTGAAATTAATATTTTTATACAAATGGTTTAATTCTATATTAAATGAATATGAAATATAACTTATCTCAGTTTTTAATTTGTTTAGATGGATTATATTAATTGATTGTGTTAAATATTTAATTTTACTTATTTAATAAATTGTTATATATTTATATATAATTATAATTATAATTTATAATTTGTACTTAGGATGGTTAATATTATATTAAAAATTTAGTTAATGTTTTTTCAAGATAATATGGATAATCAAGATTATACTTTTCCAAGAAAAGACCACAAAAGTTTAAAATTCAAGAATATTTAGTTATTTAAGTAAATATATTATATATTAAAAGAAATATTTATGTGTATGGGAAGAAGTCATATTATATTATGTTACGTCACTTAATAATTATAATTAAAATAATAATTATTAATAAAAAAATTAAGAATTATAATAATTAATATATTAATTTAATTTTCACTTCTCAAAATACAGCGATTGTTGCAACGAACAAAGTCCATTTTTCTCCTCATGGATGATCTATAAGTCAATTTCGCTCTTCATAGATGATCTATGAGGGCTTCCAAACATTCGGGAAAATTGCCTCCGAGAAGGAATCTATTGTAAGGTATGCCCTCTTTCATTGTTAATGCATTTTCTATATGTTTTTTATTTCTTTAAATCTACATACCTGTAACTTATTTAAAGAGCTAAAAATATTGAGGATGACTGCTTTCTCCAAAAAAGTAAAAAAGAAAAAAGGTAATTTATCATCATATTGTTAGAATTCGTTTGCGTTCTAATTTGCTATTGTTAAAATTGATCAGAACATAAGAACTCCCGCCTAACTTTTTTTTTTAAGCGCACTTCCTCTACATTTGAGTTATACCTGAATGCATAGAAGGTGTCTAATCTCTCTTTAGGAATTCCAACAAACTTCTTTTTGACTGGGTCAAGTGGCAAATTATTTAATAACGAAAGTCTTAGTGATTCAGAATTATATTTTTACCGATGTAATTTCATTAGTAGTGAATTCATTGATCGGGGCATATATATATATATATATATATATATATATATATATGTCAAAATTTGTTAGCTATAAAAATATATTAATGTATTTTGATCTGGGTTAGTTTTATATATATATAATATAGAATATAGATGGGGTAACATTATTTTTTAGGGGAAAAAATATTATAGCAATTAGTATACAGAGTTAAAATGGATTTAGGTTAATTGATTTTATATATAAGTCTAGATTCATTTTAACTTTAGATCTATAGTGTTAAGAGGGTTAAATATTTTAAAGTATAAATGTTTTCTCAAGTTTTTCACCCAAAAAATAGATTTGTACTTTGAGAGATTTGATCTTTCTCAACAATTAATAAATTTGGAGTTAAGATGAATCTAAACTAGTTAATAACATTTAATGTTTTATTTATGAAATATAACGAAAGTTCAAGAGACACCCAAATAATTCCACCTAATTATTTTTTAATAAAAAATACATACATACACCATACTTATGAGCACCTAAGTGCATTTATTTACAAATAAAATCAATATAAATATAACTAAAGAAAAAACACATTGTTGATTTTATATACAAATATATATTTTTAGTATTTATTTTTAAGAGTGAAGGGAATTTTACTTGAATGGTTCATGAGGCACAATACTTGCTAAGGTTTAACAAATGGGGTAGCATGCTAAGTGGGCTTGCTTGTGGGGAAAGCTCCACAGTTAAGCGTGCTTGAGTCAGAGGTGATCTGAGAGGGGTGACCTCAAATAAGTCGTGGTTATTGTGTGCAAGCCTCGAAAGTGATGATTGACACTATGTGATTCATTTCACTAGTTTCAATCCCACTTCTTCACCCCCATGAGCATCACTCGATGCAATGAGTGTTAAGTTGGATTATTAAAAAATCATGAGAAATTAATCAGTTACGACAACCTCTCATGGAAATGATCATAGATGATTGACTTACTTAATGCAATTGAATCCCAAAAAATGATATCTAATGTAATGAACTACAGAAACCCCTCAATACTTAAGTACAAAAGAATGAAGGGAGATCTACTTGAATGGTTCATGAGGCACAATACTTGCTAAGGTTTTCGAAATGGGGTAGCAAGCTAGGTGGGCTTGATTGTGGGGAAAACTCAACAGTTAAGTGCACTTGAGGTAGAGGTGATTTGGGATGGGTGATGTCATGCCCATGAGTTGTGCAAGCGATGTGCGATGAGGTGGGGCGACGCACCCTTGGTTAAACATGATGAGCTAGCGTGCGATGAGTCGAAAGGTGACGAGCCAGTGCGATGAGTTGGAAAGCGGAAAGTCGGTTGTGACGAAAGTTGTGACATTCGAATGAGTTGGCGTGTGATAAGCCAATGAAGGTGGAAAATATGACTAAGTATGGGTGAGCGCGAGTGGGTGAGTTTATAGGGGGAGCAACTTAACAAGGGGCGCCCCCACACTTGGGCTAATGGTGAAAATTGCTAAGTGTCGAAATATAGTGGGTCGGCTTAGTGGTAGCATGCCCCTACGTATTGTTGGCAACCATATACATAACTGGGCGACGAAGTGGAGGAGAGGCAAGCATCAAGCCTCAACACAAAGGTGAAGTCCAAAGGGAAATGAGTGGAAAGTAAGTTGAGGAGCAGATGAGCCCGCAGTGATGGATGAGCAAAAGAACAAAAGTAGCGAAGGCCGAGCAAAGGTAGTCAGACAGTCCTGTTGCAGCAGGGCGGGGTGCTCGTGGATCTATGGTCTGGGTCACGCGACGAAGGCGGGTGGTCTATTTTGTGCGGAGGTTGAAGCAACGGGTGGGCATGGGCCGCGAGTTGGGTGAGCCAACATGATTGCGACCCATAAGAGTTGAATGGTGTGATCAGTGGGTGGTGTGACCAGGAAGTGGTGGAGAGTTGTGTAATGGTGGAAAGAAGGGCGACGGTGGTGGCAGTTCGGGTAGCCAGGGTGGGTTTGCACGGTGCAGTGGCCGAGTCGGGTAGACCGGCTAAGCTGCATGACAACCAACTTTCCGTTGTTTTAAAAGTTACAACACGGTTGAGTAAAACACCCAAGGAATTGTAAAATAGAAATATTATATATATGATTATTGTTATACATGTTTGATGTGTCTCTTGCATATGGTGAAGATTTATGTTTATTATGCAAATTAATAATGAAAATAATGAAAGATGAATGTGTTAGGCATAGTCTAGAAAATGACTTAGAAAATAAAATGTTTAGGCATTTAGTCGGTGCCACACGTTAACTAACTCATGAAAAAATAGTTGGGGTGTAACAAATGGTATCAGAGATAGGCAGCATGAGCATCTTTGGGTGTTGGACCTAACGACACTTTGCAACAATGGATGATGAGGATGTTGTCAAGGACGAAAACTAATTTAAAGTGGGAGAGTATGTCATGCCCACGAGTCGTGTAGGCGATGTGCGACGAGGTGGGGCCATGTTCCCTCCATTAAACATGACGAGTCGAGCGGCCATGAGTCAGTGCAACGAATTGGAGAGTAGTGAGTCAGTTGCAACGAAAGTTGTGACGTTCAGACGAGATGGCGTGCGACAAGCCAATGAAGGTGGAAAATATGACTAAGTATGGTTGAGCGCGAGATGATGAGTTTATAGGGGGAGCGACTTAACAAGGGACACCTCAACACTTGGACCAATGGTGAAAATAGCTAAGTGTCGAAATAGTGGGTCGGCTTGGTTGTAGCACACCCCCACATATTGTTGGAAACTATATATATGAGCGGTGAAGTGGAGGAGAAGCAAGCATCAAGCCTCAACGCAAAGGTGAAGTCCGAAGTGGAATGGGTGGACAGATGAGATGAGAGGTGGATGAGCCCGCGGTGACGGGCGAGAGAGAGAACAGAAGTAGTGAAGTTCGAGCAAGGGTAGTCGGACCACAAGTCGGACAGTCATGTCACAGCAGGGCGGGGTGTCCGCGGGTCCGCGGTGCGGGTCACACGATGAAGGCGGGTGGTCTGTTTCGTGGGGAAGTTGGAGAAATGAGCAGCCACAGGCCACGAGTTGGGCGAGCCAAAAAAGTTGCGACCTGGAAGAGTTGAATGGTGTGACCGGTGGGCGGTGTGACCAGGCAATTGTGGAGAGTTGGGTAATGGTGGAACAAAGGGAGACAGTGGTGGCAGTTCAGGTAGCCGGGGCGGGTCTGCACAGTGCAGCGTCCGAGTCAGGTAGACCGACTGAGATACATGACAACCAACTTTCCATTGTTTTAAATGTTATAACTTGATTCAGTAAAACTCCTAAGGAATTTTAAAACAAAATTATTATTCATATGATTGCTGTTATACATGTTCGATGTGTCTCTTGCATATGGTAAAGATTTATGCTTATTCCACAAATTAATAATGAAAATGATGAAAGATGAATGTGTTCGGCATAGTTCGGAAAATAACTTAGAAAATAAAATGTTTAGGCATTTAGCTAGTACCACACATGGACTAACTCGTGAAAAAAGAATTCCAAGCCATGAAAGTGAATATGAAACCTGAAGAATGTAATGTTTTATTATGAAAATAATATAAGTTTTTGTTTTTGGGCAAATAAATTATTTTATATTACAAAATGTATTGTACATATGTTATAGGCAAAAATGTATTATGAATCCTGACACCAAGGCCTTATAGGCATTGGACTCTACAACTTTTCTGTAGCTCCAGTTCTCATGCATTCCAAGTTCTAGGGATGATGACCCAATAGATTTCTGATAGCCTAATCATCGTCTCCTATTTTTCTGCATTCCTCCACCTCCATGGAAACAACGTTGCGTAATATGATTTGGGATGTCTACTACTATAATTTTTTATGATTTTTAAAAATTATTAACTATTTTATATTT
>APFE031320265.1:0-36771 GCA_000404065.3 Pinus taeda | reverse complement strand
ATAAATATAGACGTGCATATATTCTTTAAAATAGTAGCATTTTCAAATTTTTAATCATGAGTGTGGTATTTTTTATACTAGGCATCGAGGTTCGTTATGTGTTAAAATGGGTTAATCTCTCATTTATGGCAAACAAGGTTGAGTGAATTCAAAAAAATACAATGCACCGAATGCAATAGGAATATATTTAAATTAAAAAAAAAAAATTTAACAATTTTTCAATTAATGATCTCATAATCAAATAATTTTTACAATAATATTGGTTTTCATAGGTTAACTATTGTGTTTTTATATAATGGTTACATTCATGCTTTATTCAATAAATTGCAATTTCATTATTTGTAACAATTATTAGGAGGATTTTGAGCTTTAAAATAGGCATTTAATGAAAATAATAGTTAAAATAATAAAATAAGAGATGTCAATTTTTAAAAGAAAACAAAGATATTTTTTTAATTTTATTTTGGGTTTATCTTCTTACAAGTTTACTCAAATGTCAAGTGTAACCACCTATCGAGTGCCACTTTACATACTTTTGAGCAACCTTCCACTGAATATTTTGAAAATAAGTGAAATGAAACATGTTTTTCATTTATTTTCAATTTTTCCTATATGGATCTACTCAAGAGTATGCGGAGTGGATACTTAATTCCACATCCAATAGGTACATTTGAGAAAACACGTAAGGATATAAGATGAAAATAAAATTAAAAAATATAGTTTTCTTCTTTTCCCATGAAAAATATTTACCCCTTGGAATGACATCATCATCTTGAATCTTATTGGTCATTTTAAAGTTGATTTTTCTAATACAATTTTTTTTCTGAGATCTATTGTTTAACTCAAAATTCCCCTAATGGTAAATCATCTATATATTAATTAATCAACTATGCAACATTTTCCTATATTAGAGAATGCAATGATATAAGAAAGAAATGTTATTATATATAAATAAGAGATTCAACATCATATAAAATAGAACAACAAAAAGGTCAAAAATAATCATAATGCAACCAATACCTAATTGGTACACTTATTGATAACCTATCCACATCCAGTTCACACAATATGTCCATACAATAAACCAAAAGTTAATAGGAAGTGTTATACTTATTGGTAACATGTTCTCATGTAATTATGATAATATGTTATGAAGTACATTAAATAAAATATTTGTTTTCATAGAGAAATATTTAAAAACATTCAACTTGTAGTAACATTCAATTATATTGATTTTCAATCATCACTACGAGCTATGTGCATGCCTTTGTGCTTGGGTTATTTAGCCTAAAGTGTTCTTGATCAATTTCTTTTTAATGCTCCATCTATAAACATAGAAACAAAGTGTATAACGATATCTATGTCTATATAGTAGAATTACATGATTACATAAATAAAAAAATGTACCATAGAAGTAAGTGATTAATAAATGATACGCATTCTATCGAAACCATAATGCATACCTTTCTCAAAATAATTTTTGTTGGCTCCACCCCATACTTTATTTCTTGCATGTTTGATTATACATCATGAAAATGCATAGATATCATTAATATAGATGTTTTTGTTGTTCCAATTATCATAGAATGAGTGAAATTAAACAACATAGCTAATTACAAATTGTTCAATTAACCCTTTATACTTCAATATATACTCATAACCTTTGCTTAACCCAATGTTGAACAATTCTTTGGTTAGCTCTTCTTTGTATGTTAGTACCTATTAGGTGACATCCATGGAAGAGTGTAAATTTTCTATCTACATATATAATAATCACAATGTTGGCTTGTTGGGGCTTGAGCCAGGTTCGGAGTTAATTAGCCAAATAAATCCTGGTACTACTGGCCCTTTCAGCGAGACTCCACAGAGCACAGACTGAGGTCTCACCCGAAGTAGTATGAGAGGGTGCTCGAACCAGGTTTTCACACCCTAGAGATGTTTGATGAGTTCAACTGGTCATTGTTTTGACCCTGCGCGCAGGTTGCCTCGCACACTTTCCCATGCCTCACAGCCAAATATACTGCCTTCGCGCAGACCTTGCTCAAGGGATGAACGTTGTGCTCTGTGTTATTACCCAAGATCTTACTTGTAGTTTCCAATGTTAACGCGTTGAGTGCTTTAAGCTATATTTAATACCATAAACTATTCATACAAATGAGCGCAGTAAATAAATAGTATAATTGCAAGATATATCAATCAAGTATTAACCCAAGAACAGATACACAAAATTATAATCAAACTTCTCTTTATTAATTCCTTCCTTGGTTACAAACTTGACTTCGCCCTACACACTCAACTGCATGGGTCCGCACACTCATCTATGGACTACTAGGCCTCTGCGCACTCAGCAACAGAGCCTTCTACTACTCTACGACCCGACACTAGACTTCACTCGTAGATCTTCGACTACTTTTCTCCTATCCATCCTCTCATTTTCTTACAACTTAGAGCCTCGCTCTATTTATACAATCCCATTGTTCGCAAACCATGGGTAGGTCCATACAACTGACATTACATTACAAAACTAGGGCGGACAACCTTATCACTCTATCATACTTTTCGCGCTCCACGCCCATAATTTGCGAAGCTTTACAACAAGATTTGGTCAAAACTTGGGCTTTAAGCCCCAAAACATGCCTTAAGGGGGATTCAATGCCCAAAAGGCCCCCAACACAAACATCGTGACTCACCCTCGAGTCACTTTGTCGACATGACGATCTTTGCGTGGAGTCCCACCAGTTGTTCTTGAACTGCGCAGAGGTCAGCAGTGCACTGAGCGGTTGTTTCCTGGACCTGCTACATGTGCACTTCGAAGACCTCTGAGTCAGGAGTACTTCCCTGCCTCAATGTGTACATCCCCTGCATGTTGGTAAGCTTGCCTTCGATAGCTTCTGTGATGGTGAATGCCTCGTTGATCCAAGGCTAGGCACGCGCTTTTAGGATTGCTTCCTTATGTCGTGCCATGTCCACCTATTCTTTCAGCGCCTTAGCGTATTGCATCCTGGCAAGCCTCTAAGTGAGGACCATCATCTACGCAGTACCTCAGACACTATCATATTGCTGTTGCAGTTCTCGTGCCTTTCTCTTTAAGCGCTGGATACTAGGGTCCTCCTACAAAGTTGTGAGGACCTCAAGTGATTCTTCCAACAAGCTGGTGCAGTCTAGCACTATACCTCCAATGTCCTCTAATCCCACTGTGATAGCGCTAGTGCACTATTCTCTAACTTTCCAAGGAGTGGATGGCTACGCCTTTAACCTCATCTCGGTGATCTGAAGATTCAACTCTCGCTGAACATTGGTCATTTCTTCCGTGGCCTCGCGGACTCCTGCTACTAGCCTATGGATCTGCACCTCCACTGGTAGATCTGGTGGGATGGCCAGCTCCAGGATGCTTTGGCAAGAGTCACCTATCACCTGCACTAGCTGTTGATTTTGTGACACCAATTCGTCGCGCTACAAGCTGAGTTGCTCCATATTTATCTTCTACTCGCTGATGACTTGGAGCACGCGGCTCTCCTTAGCGCGCAGCTCTACTGTTATCCCATCCTGTAAGAGATATAATGTCTTGCATGAAAGGTCAGCTAGATTAACACTGAGACCTTTCATCGTGCTAATCGAAAACCTGTCGGCTTCATATGATGTCACTAGAGCCCCTTCCAGCAACACGATTATGTTTGTCATCTGTGCACGCACCATCTACACTGCTGCCGTGGATCTGACTGCAAGGGTACCAACCTAAGGGGGGCACACCTGTAATTCCTGCAACTACACTCTAAGGGCCCCCAACATAATCCGGTTCTCCTGCATGAAATCTTGGAGAGCCTCGTTTGTGACATCGTGGACCATCTCGCTGATGTCATGCAGATCACCCTTGGTTAGGGTGATCGGGTCAATGGACAATTTCGACACCTTGATCTTCTTCCTTGATCTTGGTCGCTGTGTCGGGTGTTGTGCTTCAACTGTGTGGACATAGTTTGTGGGTCCACACCTCCTTCCTCTATTTTGGCTTCCTCGGTTGCTTGCCCTTGCGAAGGCTTTGTTTGGCCCTCGGCCGTCTTTGCGGCTACTTCCTGTGTTGCTGTTGTGGCCTTTTCCTTCTTGGTAGCACTTTGTGCCGCTTCCCGTGCTACGCACACTTCCGCTGTTGCTATTTCCTTTCACCTTTTCTGGGCCAGCTGTGTGATGCGCAGCTTGGCCTCGTCTTTTCTTCTTTGTGCCGTCGATCCTTTGATCTTTGCAAGGTCTGGGGCGGGCCACTCTGACGGTCATGCCTCCAGGACATTTAAAATGGCATCGTCAATGGCTACAAAGAGTAACTTTGTCCACTGTTTCATCGGGTCCTTCTGCACCCTGATATATATGTTATGCATATCTGCCTTAATTTTTGTGAAGCCCTACAGACTATTGTAGACCGTGGGTGACAACCGTGGCTTACGGTTGATGCACATTCATATGTTCATCTCCATGAGCACCTAGAAGATCTTGTTGTGACATATCCTTGTAGCATACTTCATGGCCTAGAGCAAAGCGTACTTCGTGGCCTCCGATAATTTTCTATCAATTATGGGGAATTGACTGTCCTCCGGCAATTATCCAATTCTCCTACTATGAGCACTATGGACAGCAGCAACCATGCATAGTGGAAGGTTTTACCCTGCTTATGGGCTTCACAACAATTGTCTAAGAATTTCATGTAGAGGAATTCGGACTAGTTAAATTGGACCCCCTCCGCACACTGCTCGGCGAGTGCGACCACCAGCGCACGTAATTCATTGGCATAGCACTTGCACATAACTTTGCGTGTGAGGATTTGGGTTGCTATGCATACAACTTTGTCCTTGATACTGGAAATGGCGTAGCCCCTCTTCTTCTTTTCTAGCTTATACTTTGTCTTCATGGCCTCCGTAAGGGCCAAATCACTACCCTTCCCTTCCAATATGGTTGCGGGGTCCTTTCCTTTGTGTGGAAGATATTAATGTGATGAATCAGGTCTATCGTGATGGGGATGGGCTCCTCCAACCATAAATACCGATTATGGACTAGGCAGAGCAGCTGCGTGATAATGAAAATGGTAATTGGCGTGCAGTGGAAATGCGGCACCCACAGTAGGTTCAGTGGCCCAACCTTTTCCGCACCACGCAACCACTTTCACGGCTCTAATGTGCTCACCACCCCCTCGGTGTTCTATTTCATGAGGTTTCTGGTCTCAAGGTGAGGGAACTTCTTACGGTCAACGAAGTCCCAATCTTCAAATTTCATGGTCGGCACGTGGCCCAGGTGTGTGTCCTCAAACATAATGCCATCTAGGAGGAGCGGGGTTCGGAGCCAACTCTTGGTCTTGTCCAAGTCCTTGGGCACTCTGGCCCTCCCTTTTTGTGGAGGGACATAGGTAGGAAACTTTTTCATAAAGCGCGTAGGTTGAATATCCACCTCCATGCCTTCGTCTTCTTCCTCTGTGATGACAAGGGCCTGCAGATCTTCTCCTTCTTCGTCTATTTCTATAGTGACAGCTTTCCTGTTCTCCTCCATCGATAGTTTGCTGCGCAGCGGGTTTCATGGAGATACGCGTACAAGAGCCATTACTTGTTTATCTTTCTTGGGTCTTGGCGTACGCGGTGATTTCGAGATCTCTGCCACAGTCCTAGTACCTTCTGGAATATCCTCCACAGTCAGGGCCTGCGTGGCCTCACCAGCGATCACCTCTTCTATCCCCATACCATCCTTAGTTGTTGTCATTGTAGCTATGTAGTAATCTATCACTTGCGAATTCAGGGGATTAATCAATGCCTGGCTCACAATACTCAGGGCTTTGCTCAATCGCTCAATCTGCAAATAACCAAGTGTTGTTTGCTGGTCAGCCCTTTGCATTTTATAACGCTTTTTGAATTAAAATTCGACTATTCCCCCCAATTCTAGTTCATAAATGCTTTCTTGGCAGCAGATTTTCCCAAATATTGCCCATAAATCTCGTCTTAAATGTCTGCCACCCGCTCCATTTGACCTTACTTCGAGCATCCCATCGTGAATAGTGACTTCAACGGTCACTTTCTGGCCCACTCGAGTGGTACCGTAGCCCCTTGGGCACGGGCGCGGACCTTGTGACTCTTTTCTTCTGCGCACATTTTCAAAATCGTACAACTGTTGGGAAAAATAGTTTATAGTCCTGTGCTCCCTTCGAACTACCTCGAGCACTAAGACTGTCTTACCCTCATCTAGTCAGGTGGCCACACCACCTGTATAGAGTTCCATCCGGTCCTCCATCATGGTTCCTGGAGAGTCCCCACCTTTAATTGTTATAGTCGGCGTCGTTCACTTCGCCATCTACAATGTGCTACCCTAGTCGCTAAGCTTAGAAATATGCAGTCCAATCCAAGGCATTAGACTGATCAATTTGTGGCAATAGGTCTTACACCTGTCATCGTGATCGCACACCTCTTGCGTTTCAATGCTAGTCTTTTTGCCGAGAAAATATTTCTTTATTTATTCCTCCATCTTCTTAACATCCATGTCCATCAAAGTGCTTTTCGTCCTTAATCATAGCCTTTCTTCTTCAAGTTTTTGGAGTCTAAGGTCTCCCATGTGTTCTGTTCCTTGCGGCTATGTGATCCATCCTTTTCGAGCTTTTCGAACAATCTTATCTACGGGTGCTACTGTACGCGATGTAGGCTTCGCATGCTCCGTAGGTATTACAACATCTACTTCATACTTCAGCTTCAGAAATTCCTGCACGGTCAGGGTTTTGCACATGGTCCTATAAGCCCATAAAACTGTTGGTATGCACAGGTCCCATTCAGTATGTTTCACATGGTGGACCGTGTTCAGTACTCCGCATGCTTTGTCAAAGGCTTCCACCCAGATAATCTTTGACACGCTTGGTCTTATCATACTTCCTGGTCACCGTTCATGCCATCCTCTTGCCCACTCCTGCTTATTGGTCGTGTTCCTATCGCGAGGATAGTTGGCGTTCATGTAGGTTGTGCATCATATGCTTGTACCCATCTAGATATGTGGGCATGCAGGATGTTTTGTCCATCATATTTGGCTTTCATCTGCATCTGAGGCTTTCCGAACCACATGAGCATCATCCTTTTGGATTCGCACCAGTCCTCAAAACTTCTTTGACGCATACCCCACCATCTTGCGGGCGTAGTGCGCAATGCCCATTTCAGAGCATTGAAACGCTGCTTTTCCGATATTTCACTTTAAAATTTATTCAGGAAATAATCCACCTCGCTCAACCCATCAGACGTAGGCAGATCTCTAACTTCTGTGGTCATGCAACGCAACAACCTTGTCATCATATTACAGTGGAGCGCGGTTACCTCGTGTAACCGGTTCTACCATCGTTCTATTTCTTCATCCAAATCTGAGGTGCAGGAGCTTTCGCGCTCCCATGATATTCTGCCATCCGTGGTTGGATTAACCCAGTCATGCTCCCATGTGGTTATCTTGTATATACATTCTAGATTGTCATCATTGTCGCAGTCATGCACTGGCTCTGTGTAGCATGATCCTTTTGTAGGGTCTAATGGTACCATTCTGTGCAATGACTTTTTCTCAAAAATTATTTGCCGCTTCTTTATATTTAACAATCCATTCATGTGAGTGGCCCAATATATACCAATAGCATGGGATAGGGATTGTTGTCATCAAAAATCTTTATCACTTCAAAATCTATAAGCATGCTCTCTCCCTCGATATCTACTATGATCCCCTACAATCTCCCCATAGTTAGGATCTTTTGTTGGTTCACCATTCGCAGTTGGATAGGAGACCATTGTAGAGTAGTCCTGCCCATGCGCTCCCATGTCTGCTTTGGTAGGACATTTGTGTCTGACCCTAGATCCAGAATCAGCTGATCCATTTCATATTCCTCGATCTGCACGGTCAATCTCATCTCCCTTCCTGTTCACGTCGTGTGCTTCTCGAGCTTCTGGACTATGCGCAATTCTCGTAGTGCAGTCCTAGTACATCTAGTGATGAGTTCTTGCAGTCCCTTCATAGCCTTGCTATTGCGCAGCAACTTCATGCACGTCTCCAAAAAGGTAGTGAGCATTGACGGGTCCATTTCCAGTTCTAGTTTGTCTTTACTACCTGAAGTGGAGGCCTTTGTGAAACTCTTCTTAGCTTCCATGAATGTCTCCTTAGCACTCTCCAAATCAAATTATGGTTCCTTTATTGGAGCCTTGTGAACCCAGGCACTCTCTTTGGACTGCTTTCCTTTGTCATCCCCCATCGTAATGCCGCTTCGGAGCACGATATTTACATTCAGGTCTTCCTCGCATAGCTCAGACCTCATCATTTGTAGGTTTTGAGTCGGGGGAGGCTGGAGTTCTCCCTTATCACGCATCCTTGCTATCAGTGCAGGACAGTCCTCTGTCTTGTGATCAAACTGTGTACAATACAAACAAGATAGTCTTATTGGATTTGTACAATAGCGGGCATAATTCCCTAGCCCTCTGTAATTATAACATATTAGCTGTCCGCGACCTCTTCCCAGTCCCATTGCACCTCGACCTCACCTGCACCCCTGAAATCCAGTGTGCACCATCCCTACATTCTGATTGAGGGCCTGTGTTTCGGTCTGAACTCTATAGGTAGGAGTTCAGTCCATCATTAGTTCATAACTCCTACAGGTGCGCTCATCGTGGCCTACTGCCCTACAAAAAATACAGAACAACTGCTGGGACGTCTGTGTAATAGATGGTAGCTATTTGTAGCATGCATCCCTCCTATCTGACAAATCGCGCACCATAATGTAGGCGTCACGCTTGGTCCTGCTTGTGCCTTTGGTCTCAATGGCATTGGTCCACCTCCCGCCAAGTAGTTCACGAATATTGGACAATGGTCCTTGTCATGTCACTGGCCTTTGCACTTTACGCACCATACCTCCTCACTCGCTTTTGGGCAAGCTATTCTATCTTGTTTCAAACTCTGCATCTCAAGGTACAAGTTCTGCAACTGTGCATGGATCTATTGAACTCCCAGGTTAGTATCTTATATCAGGGTTTCGTGCAGTCTCATCACCATCTCCAAGGCCTCGACCTGAGTGGCTAGCTTCTGTTATGACAATGCATTTCTTAGATGCGGAATTAGTGATGCTACAAACAATGCACGATGTTGTGTGTCTGTCAAGGTCATATTAGCTTCATGAATTTTACCCTTTAGTCTTTGATCGAGTTCCTAGGGCATCTCGCCTAGAAGCATTGCGATTTCCTTCAATCCAATGATGGATCGTGTCTCCAATTTTGACCTGTTAAATTCTTTGTCCACCGCAGCTTGGATATCTGCGATCCCTGTGTTCGGATTGTCATTGGAATTCTTAATGTACCACATAAGTGCGCGATCCTACAGGGTGCTGACCAACGTTTCTTTCTTTATATTGTCATCCATGACTCCTTGCGCTTCCCATACAGCCTTTACCATGAACCAAAAGTGGTTCGGGTCTTCATTCCCTACTCCCTTAGACACTGGAAACTTTATCTTTCTTGCCATATTGAACTGTGATGGTGGCGGAGGTGGTGTGGGCAAAGACGGGGGTGAAGATGGTGAAACTAGTGGTGGTGTAGGTGGAGTGGTATGCACGAGATTCACCACGTTATCAAACTGATCGCCCTTCTTGGTGAAACTTTCGCGAGCTCTTCCTCGCTTTCTCGCGGAGGTGAAATCAAGGGGCTAGACTCTATTTCTGTGCTACCTTCATTCTTGTAGATCCTCCCACTCTGCGTAGCCTAAAACATCAATTTATTCACATAACGCGCTCTTCACCTAGTAGCATTTTAATCCAAGTGTTCAAAGATTTAACGTACTTATCTCGCGGTCCTTTGAGGAAGCATCGTTCCACCTCACTATAGCTGACTGAAGTATCTACCACAAACTCGGTGATAAACCCTCATATAATCTGATTGAGCCAATGGTCCATAGCATGCGCGATCTTATCTTCTGATGCTTCGAGTTTGTGCACCAACTCTGGTGTACACACAATGGGTTTGTCAAGTCTACACCTTCCTTGACTGTCTTCTAGCTTCGCGATCCACTCGTACAACTCAGTTGGGAAGGATGCAAAGAAAATTTCGTGGATCTTTATATACACGTAGCAATCTAATCACTCTTCTTTTGATAGTTGTGGATTCCTGTTTTCCTGCGCTGCGAACTCGTGAATATTTCTGTCCAAAAAATATTCAATTCCTTTATTTGTCAAATTCTAGTGATACGACATAAGACGTCTCTATGCAAATCCTGGTCCCGACAACGAAACCATTTGTTGGCTTGTTGGGGCCTGACCCAGGTTCAGAGTTAATTAGCTAGACAAATCCCAGTACTACTGGCCCTTTCGGCAACAGTCCGCGGAGCACGGACAAATGTCTCACCCGAAGTAGTATGGGAGGGTGTTGAAACCAGGTTTTCGCACGCTGGAGATGTCTGATGAGTTCAACCAGTCCTCAGTTTGACCCTGTACGCGGGTTGCCTCACACACTTTCCCGTGCCTCGTAGTCATATATACTGCCTTCGCACAGCCCTTGCTCAGGGGTTGAATGTTGTGCTTTGTGTTATTACCCAATATCTTACTTGTAGTTTCCAATGTTAGTGAGTCGAGTGCTTTAAGCTATATTTAAAAACATAAACTATTCATACAAATGTGCGTAGTAAATAAACAGTATAATTACAAGATATAACAATAAAGTATTAACCCAAGAACAGATACACAGAATTATAATCAAACTTCCCTTTATTAATTCCTTCCTTGGTTATAGACTCGACTCCGCCCTGCCCACTCAGCTGCAGGGGTCTGTGCACTCAACTGCAGACTACTAGGCCTCTGCGCACTTAGCTGCAGAGCCTTCTACTACTCTACGACCCGAAACTAGACATCACTCATAGATCTTCGACTAATGTTTTCCTATCCATCATCTCCTTTTCTTACAACTTACAACCTCATTATATTTATACAATCCCATGGTCCACGGACCATGGGTAGGTCTATACAGCCGACATATTACAAAACTAGGGCGGACAACCCTATGTCTCTATCATACTTTTCACGCTTTGCGCCGATAATTCGCGGAGCTTTACAACAAGATTTGGTCAAAACTTGGGCTTTAAGCCCCAAAACATGCCTTGGGGGGCATTCCATGCCCAACACGCAACAAATATGAAATCCTAAGTGATACAAAAATGTAACTATTACAAATTTGGTGATGAACCATTTTTTTCCTTGTTTTCTTATCTTTATGTGTTGAGTGGGTTCTATTTTGTTTCTTTCGTTGTAAGAAAATAATTTAAAATTAGTATTCCATGTGATAATTAAATTTGATGTACATAAAGAATAAATCACTCATTACTTACCTCTAATGCGCATTGTTGTTGAAATGACTCCTCTTGCCATGCAATTATGTTCATTTATTTTATTATTTCTCTATAGACTTTTTTGAACATTCCTATTATCATGTATTTGGTTTCCCTTAACATGTCTTTTGGAATTCACATAATCCCCTTAAGAAACATAAAAAATTTGATTTATTGTTTAATCGACATCAAAATAAATATAGCTGAGAAAAATAAATTGTAACATCACCCGATAACCTTGCATGAAAATGCATGGAGTTTGAATTTTTTTATAAAATTACTCATAGGTAACTATCCAAATTATTATTCCATATTAAACATTAACCATTAGATATAATGTTCATCATTACATAGAGTAATTTTAGTGAAAGAATAGTAAATTTCATAACCATTAAGAACCACTATTGTAGTATATTAACATAAACTTTCGGATCTAACTTTGCATCATTTTCATAGTTCTTTTAACTTGATTATTTAATCACGTACTTGGTATTGTAAACATCAAATCATGCAAGGAATCCACATTGTAAAAGGAATTCACATCACAAAAGTAGCACAACAGGAAACCACATCATTAGACACCGATATACCCTAGAAACCATGTATGATGAAAATCAACAAACGCTTAATTTTATTATTAAGCTCTTGTGACAGTGTTCACCCCTCACTCAATGGTTATAAGGGAGTCCATCCCTTGACCACTGTCATAAAATATTACAAAGAAATATCATTTAAAAACAACATATCTAGCTAAAAGCTATTATAATAATCATGATATCATTTACCCACAAATCTTCAATCTTTACATCTTTGTGGCTTAGTTGTTCCATCAGTGGATCATCCTGCATCTCACATTCATATACATAGAAAATTATTTTTTTACTTGCCACAATGTTAAATATAATATATCCTTTGCAAAAATCACCATCATTTCTAGTCATTGCTATCGTCAATAAGCTTTGTTATCATGATCATTGCTATCATCAACAAGATTTGGTATCATGATTAGATAATACATTAATCAACCAATAATCAGTATTTAAAATAGATTCCTTTAACATCCATTCATGTTCATACATGAGATGTAAATATAATATCAAAATATGCTTCTAACAACACTCCTCATGCATTAAGTATAAGAAAATAATTATCAAGCATGTCAAAATAAATACCACATTACTATGACCCTTCTCATGCAAGCACATGTTTTTTTCCCAAAGGAAAACCACTATAACCATTCATTTAAAGTATACTAGTATCTTAGCTTTGATTCCCGTGTATGTAATTAGATAAAGATAAAGATTATCCCAAGAAAGTTAGCCCCTCAATTTTTCTTTGTGCATGTAAATAAGTAATTTTTTTTTCCAATACAATAGATGATATTATTATTATTATTATTATTATTATTATGAATACAAATGCATGTCCCCATCTAAGGGAAAGCCAATATGATAGGTAATATTCTTTTGCATGCAACTACATGCTCATTCTGACAATATTTCAACAATTTGCTTTTGAAGGAGAACCATTTACAATAATTATAGTACGGGAAAATACATGCCCTATTCCAAAATAGAGATAACACATTAGTAATTATCTCTTGCATGCAACCACTTGTTCATTAATATGATAGTTATTCTTCTTATAAAACCACATCTCCCTTCCCAAAAGAAGCTAACTATACCTTGCATGCAAATGTGTAGTATTTTCCACAAAGCAATTAACACATTCTTTCATGCAATATAAATTCTTTCCCGAATCAAACTAACATAATATCCCATATTCCCTTCATGAAAATTAACATTATGGCTATAGTTTTATGCACTTCAACATATTTTAAATGAAATGTTTATGGTGCATGCATATGCATATATTGTTTTTTTCCCAAAGAAGTCAAAAGCAAGGTAGCTATTATTAAATACATGCATGGTAATGGTAACTATTCTTTATGCATGCAAACCCACTTTTCTCTTTTTCAAAATGGTGGAAAATAAACACATATTATTCTAAGACAAATTACCCCAACTGTTATTAATTTTCACATCTCACACATTCTTTAAAAAAATCTAGCTCAAAAAATAGTTTTCTCCATACACTTTACATGATTTCTTTGTCTTTTATATAAACTCTTTTTCAAGAGAATATCCTAAATTTTTAATCTTTTAAATTATGTAAGCCTTAAATCTCCTCAATCCACCTGGGAAAACTTTTTTTTTACTAGATTAACCATGAGTCATTCTGGCTCTTCGTAAAAATCCTTGGACTACTTTACATCTGCATACCATTAAGGAATGAACCTCTAGGCACAAAAATTATTTTACCATCCTTGAGCAATACCAACTTCACCATTATTGGTGAATGTTTATGTTGTAAGACTCAAAAATCTAGATGGATATCCAAAACACGTTTTGACCGATGAAAAGATTCTTTATTGGAGGAATGCCAACAACAGAGGCTCAACTACACCAAGACACACAACACAAAAATTCTATTCATATATGTGTATAAAAAATGACAAACGAGGTTGTTGGGTGTTCTGACAACTTAACCTTTTTTGCACAAGATTCTTGTAAAAATTATTTTAAAAAAAACAACCCTACTTAGCTACACAACACTATTCATATATGTATAAAAGAAGACAGAGGTTGTTGGATGTTATGACAACTTCAGCTTTTTCGCACAAGATTCATGTAAAAAATTCTTCTTGAGAAGAAACAACGTTACTTGCGTGGTACTTTTCTTTTTCTTTCGCCTCCATATTCCGTCCCTCACATTCACAATTCTTTCCTTCCTTTTATTTAAAATAATGAGGGGCAGCAGTCACAATTGTTTCCTTTCTTATCTTTAAAAGAATGAGGGGCAACAGTCCTATCATCAACTGTTGGTGTACATGCACTTAGACTAGCTCTGTTGGTGTACATGCACCTAGATTAGCTCCAGTTAACTTATTGCTTGCATGTGGCACATGTATACATTAACATAAGATAAAGCACACTTAGCTTTAGTTATTGCATGTACAACTAAGCTTAACTTAGTTGCTTTTATGTATTTATTCTAAAACTACTATTGTAGAATCAATGATAATTTTTCATTATTTTCTCAATTCTTGCTCGCTTCCTTCCTTCTCTTGCAAGCATGTTTATTGTTTTGCAGATCTAGATCTGTGTATCTCAAAATCTTACATCGTATCAGAGCATTGGGATTTGTAATCAGTGCACAAGCAATTTTATTTGCAGGTTCAGAAGATTGAAGCAACAACAAAGAATGGAGTCTAAATTGGAGTTTCTACAATCGGCAATTCTCACTCCATATAATTATTTCGAATGGAAGCCAAAGATTCAAATTCATCTCAGAAGTCGAGGCTTATTTCGAATAACCATGGAAACGGAAGTTGAACCAACATCGCCAATAGAGAAATCAAGATATTTCAATCGCATGGACGAGGCCTTTGGCATCCTATGTTTATCTATTTCTCTGGAACTGCTATTTCATGTTGAATCATGTTCAACTCCAAATGAAGTATGGAAAATTTTGGAAGGATTGTTTGGAAAACAAGATGAAATGCAAGGTCACATTCTCAAAAATGAGTTAAACTCATTAGATCCGAGAAACTTTGAGAACATTCAAGATTTTTTCACAAGGTATAAAGCCTTGTTGGTTCAGCTGAAAGGATGCGGGATCGACAAATACAAGCAAGAAAATCAGTTGATTCTTTCCATTTTATCAAAACTTGGTCCAGAGTATGCAGTATTCGTCTCTACATTCCACACAGTCATATCTGCAACTGGTGCAGCTTGGAAGATGCACTCACTGGATTCTTTTATTCAGTCTTTGATGCATGAGCAAGATAAGCTCATCAAAATGGGCACACTTAAAAATTCCAAAGCGTATGCACTTACTGTGCATGCAAAAGGAAAGGCAAATTCCAAAGACCATCAGAAAGGAAAAGGGAAGAAGGATCCTGATCCAAGAAAGGGAGGACATCCCAAACCCCTTGATGGATCATCTGGCTCAAAGGAAAGGAAAGGAACGAAAGGGCAATCAATGTGCAATTATTGCCGCGTGGTTTTCATCCTGAATCTCCATGCATGAAGAAGACTATAGATCTTATGGCGCAGACACTCCAGCAACACAATCTTGGAGACCACATTCCTGATAATGCTAAGAAGAAGTCTGGAGAAAAAGCACCAGATCCAAGAGGTAACGGGCATGCTTTGATTGCTCTTCATTCTGCAGCACAAGAATGGATCATCGATTCAGGAGCTTCACATCATATGGCTTCTTCAAAGGAATCCTTTTCTTCTCTACATGCATACTGAGGTCCTACCATTCTCATGGGGGATAATTCTACAGTTGCAGCAACTGGACAAGGAAGAGTGTAATTCGAAGATGGAAGTTTTGAAAATGTCTTGCATATTCCAAGTCTTTCTGTGAATCTTCTCTCAGTGTATCAGATGACACACATAGGCAGCGGAAGGAAAGTGGAATTTACCCCAGATTCCGTGAGCATTTATGACATGAAAACCAATTTGAAGATTGCATCTGGCAAGGTAAATGATCAATCTCGTCTGTATACAATTTCTGATTTTGTTCATCAATCAGATTCTATTTTGCTACTTACGCATGCAAATGAAGAAAGTAGGATTTCGCACGAGAGATTTGGGCACTTGAATTTCAGATATATGCAACAGCTTAGTAAGCAAGGGATGGTCAAAGGATTGCCAACCATTGAATTTTCAAATGGTGTTTGTAATGGATGTGCTCCTGGAAAGCATCCACAAGAAAAATTCGAGAAGGGGCATGCATGGAGAGCCTCTTCACTTTTGGAACTTGTACACAGTGATCTCATGGGTCCATTTCCAGTGCTTTCAATGAGCAAAGCAAGAAATGTGTTTTCATTTATAGATGATTACACGAGATTCACTTGGGTTTACTTCTTGAAACTCAAGTGTGAAGTTTTTCAACATCTAAAGATTTTCAAAGCGCATGCGAAAAATCAGTCTGGAAAACGCATCAAGATACTCCGCACAGATAATGGGATGGAATATGTCAACAAATATATCAAGAATCTTTGTGATGAAGTAGGCATACAGTTGCAGCATACAGTTCCTTACACTCCACAGCAAAATGGCGTCGCTCAAAGGAAAAATTGATCTTTGAAAGAGATGGCTAATTGCATGTTGCATGCAAGATCTCTTCCATCGAAATTTTGGGCTGAAGCTATTAATTGTGCCTCATACATCCAGAACAGATCTCCTCATAAATTTGTTACTGGAAAAACACCTTTTGAGGCTTGGACTGGCATGCAACCTGAAGTTAGTCATTTCCACATTTTTGGATCTCGAGTATGGGCCCGCATTCCTCCAGAGAAGAGAAAGGCTTTGGAGCCTCAAAGCAAAGGCATGCATGTTTGTTGATTTCTGACTGAAGTCAAAGGTTTAGATTGCTTGATATCACACTGAAGATGCTTCTTTATTGAAAGGAGTGTAAAGTTTACGAAAGATATTTCGCATGCACCAGTAGATGAACTTGTTACCAAGTTTCCATCACCACTCATTGATGAGTATGCATATGAAACTTCAGACCAGCATTCTGATGACGATGAGTCTCTTGCTGTGACCCCTGTTAGACCACCAGTTGTTGAACATTGAGATCATACTTCTGCACGTAGTTCGAAAGATTCTCGACCACCTTCAACACAAAAATGGCGCAACATGAGTGATATCCTTGATGATCCTACCTCTATCCCTCTGTTTGAGGAAGATCCACAAGCACTCTTAGATATGGAGCCATCCATGCCCATGCATGCTTATATGATGCATGGATCTGATCCACAAACTTATGCAGAAGCAAATGAGCATCCTGAATGGGAAGCCGCCATGGATGAGGAATATAACTCTTTCATTGAGAACCAGACTTGGGATTTGGTTCTGCTACCTTCAAATCGCAAACTTGTGAGATGCAAGTGGGTTTACCGGACCAAGAAAGCATCAAATGGCCAAGTTAGTCGATATAAGGCACGATTGGTAGCAAAAGGTTTTCAGCAAGTACATGGTGTTGACTATGATGAGACATTTGTTCCAGTGGCAAAAATGGATTCCATTCGGCTAGCTCTCTCCATTTAAGCAGCAAGAGGATGGGAGTTGCATCATATGGATGTGAAGAATGCCTTTCTTCATGGTGATCTCGAGGAGGAAATCTACATGGAGCAGCCACCGGGATACATGCAGAATTCATCTCTGGTATGCAAACTAAAGAAGTCTCTCTATGGCCTCAAGCAGGCACCTAGAGCCATGGTATGCGAAGATGGATTCTTATTTGTTATCTCAAAATTTTGTATGCTGCAAATCTGATTCCAATGTTTATTTTCTGAAGAAAATTGACTCCTTGTTGATCATAGTACTCTACGTAGATGATCTTTTGATAACGGGTAGTTCAACTTCTGTCATTACTAACATCAAAACTGCATTGCATAAGCGGTTTTCTATGACTGACATGGGCTTGCTAAATTTCTTCCTTGGACTAGAGATCCATCAGCATGATTTTGGCATTACCATTTCTCAACAAAATATGCCAGAGATCTTTTGGCACGATTTCACATGAGTGACTGCAAGCCAGCAGCCACACCTTTCTTATCAGGGATAAAGCTTGAGAATGGCAAAGACACACCATTGGTTGATTGCACATTGTATCGCAAGCTTGTGGGAAGTCTTCTTTATCTCACTCACTCCCGTCCTGATCTCTCCTATGTTGTTGGAGCAGTTTCCAGATACATGCAGTAGCCACATGAGTTACACTGGAACGCTGTAAAGCGCATCCTTCGATATGTCCAGGGGACAATCACCTATGGGATTCATTATGCAGCCAATTTTTCTTTGAATCTCATCGGGTTCACAGACTCAGACTGGGCTGGCGACACTGTTGATCGCAAGTCTACTTCCGGTTATGTACTTAGTTTGGGATCTGGCCCAATTTGTTGGTCAAGTAAGTAGCAGGCTGCCATTGCTTTATCATCAGCAGAGGTCGAGTATAGAGGAGCAGTCAATGCCACTATTCAGGCAATTTGGCTACAACATTTCCTATCTGAGCTTGGGATTAGTGTCCATCATCCAACTGTCATGTGGTGCGATAATCAAAGTACGCTAAAGTTTTGCAGAGATCCAGTGTAGCGGCAGCGTACCAAACACATCGAGATCCACATGAACTTCATTAGAGAACTCATTCATGATGGGATCATCGAGCTTCGGTTATGTCCTAGTTCCAAGAAAATTGCTGACATCTTCACCAAGACTTTCACTGAGCAGAAGTTTCGATTCCTGCGAGATCGTCTCGGGGTGAAGGACACGACTGCCTAGCAGTTGTCTTTTCTCTACTTTTGCATTATATTTTGAGGGGGATTTCTTCCCACTGGGTTTTCCCTCTTTCCTATTTTTTATGCATTGTATATGGGTACCTAAAATGGCCATGTTGCCGGGACTCATTCATTTTGCATCACACTCACCTAAGTTATGCTTAAGGGGGGGTGTTGGTGTACATGCACTTAGACTAGTTGTGTTGGTGTACATGCACCTAGATTAGCTCCAGTTAACTTATTGCTTGCATGTGGCAGATGTACATATTAACATAAGATAAAGCACACTTAGCTTTAGTTATTGCATGTACAACTAAGCTTAACTTAGTTGCTTTTATGTATTTATTCTAAAACTACTATTGTAGAATCAATGATAATTTTTCATTCTTTTCTCAAATCTTGCTCACTTCCTTCCTTCTCTTGCAAGCTTGTTTATTGTTTTGCAGATCTAGATCTGTGTATCTCAAAATCTTACATCAACACACCAAATATACTGCTCGATTGGGCACGACAACCATGGAAGTATTACTGTGTATGGAAGTATTACTGTGTAAGAATGTAGAAAACAAAAAGATTCGAGAACGTGACAGCAATCGTTGCTTGCAACGACATTGAGGGTCACTAATTCTCCATTAACCTTTTCTAAAGCCTCACACTACGCACACTTCTCTAATAATAATTTTAATGCCGGACACATAAACATAGCATCTTGTAAGTGCCCATGGCTTCTTCTACATGCTTGTTTTCAATTCAGAAAGTAGTGGTGGTTTGTAACCGGTCCAATTCTAACCACTTCTTGATTTCGTTAAAGAAACTAATAATAATTTATTTCATATTTATAAATTTCCGATTATGTACGGATATCTCATAAACTTGGAAGTCATGGTCACTTAAAAAGTCCTTATAGAAAAACAAATTTAGTAATTAATTTCTATAATAAATATAAAGATTTAGATTTAGTAATTAATTCTTAAAACATGTGTATCATAAATATTTTTTTTATAATGTAAATGTGTTTTAGTTTTTTTTAACTAATAGATAAAATGATATTTTTGTATTTTTTTTAATGAGTTTTAATCAAAATCCAGTAGATATTTTTAAAAAGTTAGAGTTTAAGTTGTATAAGTTAGAGTGTTTCAAGGGTTTTTCAAGGGCGACAAATCTATTTATGAATTCAAAAACATATTTTAAATAACAAAAATTTACAATCTCACTTAAAATTGTATATCATGCTTTATGAACCATTAGTTAAACTCTTTTTTTTCAATGAAAAAAATAAATAAAAAATATAAAAATAAGTCAACCTTACTAGTATTATTATTTATAATAATGAATTTAATTGGAAAACAGTATTTTTTAGAACAACATTTATTTAATTTTTTTATCAAAATATTAAACTTATATTATGAAATAATATTTACTAAATCATCTATCTAAAATATTATATTGTTAATATCTTTTTTTCATATTTGACTATAAAATTATTATGTGTATAGGAAAGTCTATTATGAAATAGCACTTTTTGAATTTTAATTAAAGTATTAATAACTATTAAGTGAATGCTAGGAATATTTCAGTATATTTTTAATAGTGTACACAAATCAAAGGTAAAGAATTATTTTCAAAGTAGTTGTGTATTTTTTTCCCTTTTAATTAAATTCATAAATTAAGCAAGCCATAGTATTAAACGAAACCTATTTATAGATTAAAAATTTCCATAGTAAAAAAACTTGTTAAGTGTTTTTTAAAATACATACATGTTTAATTTATGTATTAATTCTTTTAACAATAACCCATAACAATATAATAAACATGATAATTTAATTTATTTTTTTGTATTTTTTTCATTTAAATATAGATTAATTATAATTGATATTTTTATAAATTGATCAAATTAACATTTTATCAACCATTTATTTTTTTTATATACATTAAAAAAAATTCCATATATTTTGTTATATCCATATGTCACTACCTCCCCTCTTCTTCTTAAATAAGTCCCTTTCACTTAAATACTGGAATTCTGTTAATTAAATGTGGTTGCAGCTTCGAATGTTCGATTCTTTAGGAGTCAAGGCATTTGTCGTCGCGCCGCTCAAAGATGAAAGAGTTGTTAAATTAAATAATAACAAATATCAAATTACTATTATCGTCCCGCGAATGAAGAGATATTCAATCAAATCATAACAAATGTCAAATTAGCAGGTAGATTTTTTATAAAATATAACTCTTGCATGTAATATGCTCACGACTTTGCTACATGTATTTTTTTTAAAAAATAAGCTGAATTATTCTCTATCAAAACAAGATTTTTATTGATTTTTATTGATGGATTATTATTAGTTAACTGTAATGTTTAATTTTGAAAAATAAATTATTTATTTTTCAATATTATTAAAAAAAAAATTAAACATTTGATGGGACTATAATTTAAAGGTTTTATTGCAATTTTTTATAACACAATTTCATGTGGATTAATGCCTCACATACTTATGCCATAATTTATGGATATTGTTCAATATTAAATGCCAGATGGATAATTGCGTCACACATTTTATGTCATAATTTATGGATATTGTTACAATATTGACGCATGATTTATAGATATTTGTGCAGTGATTGCTTCATTTTATGTCATAATTTATCGATATTGTTACAATATTGATGCATGATTTATAGATATTTGTGCAGGGATTGCTTCATTTTATGTCATAATTTATGGATATTGTTACAATATTGATGCATGATTTATAGATATTTGTGTACTCATTGCTTAGTCTAAGACGAAACAACCTTTTCACCAAAATCTAACAATACAATTTCTAGCAAGAATGTGATTTTTTGTTGTTTAAAATCTATTTTTGAATGCATAAATAGATTCAACACCCTAAAAAACAGTAGGACACTAGAATTGTATAGATTAAATTAATTAAACTCAAGACACTCGAATTATATAGATTAAATAAATTAAACTCAAATTTTTTAAAATCTTTGTCAAATGTGGTTAAAATTAACCAAAAAAAATGTCGTACAAAAGGTCATTTAAGGTCATTTAGTCTATAAGTTAGACTACTCTCTTTTTTAGTCTTAAATTATCTTTGAAAATAGTTCATACTCATGTAAATAACATATTTGTCATCGAATTTGGTGTGAAAGAGGATGGTGGAAAAGGCCTAAAGAAGCTTGGGAAGAATGGGTGGAATCGGAAAAACATTTCATTTTGGAATATGATGCATTCAAAGACATCAGAGAAAGTTATGAGAACATGTTAGCATTAGTTTCTTTGCGTTGTCTTTTTAAGGAGGGGATTGTTGGAAGATTGGGTCAACTCATCATCAATTTGAATTGGAAAAGGGTTGAATTGAAAAAAGCGAAAAACGGGGAACTAATGGTCTCGAGGGGATTGTTGGAAGATTGGGCCAAGTCATCATCAATTTAAATTGGAAAAGGATTAAATTCTGAAAAGCTAAAAACAGGGAACTAATGGTCTCATAGACTATTTTTAGTCTGGCGGACCTTAAAATATCATTTCATTTTGTGTCAATTACTTTCCACCATAATTTAAGCAAATCTTTGTATAAAAAATGGATAAGAATAAATTGTAAATAAATATACTTACCATAAGTTACTTCTCACTATTATTTATGTTTTTTTTTTTTTTTTAATTCTGAATATATAGAGTTACAAATGGTTTCTACCGACCAAAAACTCTAAATATATAAACTTAAAAATAGTTTCTACCCACCAAAAATTATACAAATCCAAATAAACAATTAATTATCTAGTTCATATTTCAGTTTAATAGTTTGTGCAAAACAAAACTATAAGATTCATCTTGATTAATAATTATTATCAATTTAACATCGACATATATAAATTATAATGTTTTCAAATTATAATGTTTTTAACCATTTAAACGGTGCAACTTCCTACGTTTCCTTCAAATTACTATCTTTTTAATTAACTTGAGCGAGGTTGGCAACTTTATTTGACACGTGCCTTATTGACGCAAAAGAGTCATTAAATTAGTCCTTTTAAGGCCAACATTTCTCTTCTAGTCAAAATTTGTCATTTTGCTAATTGAGTACGTATAAATCGGAGTCATGCAACAGCATATGACTAGTTTCGCCTTGCAAACTGCAATGAACATTAAAGACAACAGCCATAAGATGGCAGCTTCTCTATCAATTAAAAGATAAGAATTGTAATTTGAAGTATTATTTAAAAGAAATGGAATGGAATTCTTTGTTTAAGAGGATTTTGTCTAAATCAATTAAAAGATAAGAATGAAATGGAATTGTACTTGTAATTTGAAATATTAATTTAAGAAAATGGAATGGAATTCTTTGCTTAAGAGGTTATTTTTTTAATTAGGGTTCTACAATTTCATGTTTAAGAATAATTTTTTGTTGTTGATGAATTTCAAGAAAACTAAATTTTTATGATATTAAATATTTATTTAAATGTAAATCTATAATTTATTTATAGGAGTATTGAAGATAGATGTATATATATTTAAAATAATAGATTTGTACTATATTTATTAATATATAGAAGTATTTAAAGTGGATAATATGATATCTTTTTGTGGTGTTGGACATATTATAAATGGTATTTGATTATAGTGGAGTCATGGCATGATAAAGTATTAATATATAAATGTAAAATGTTTACATTTTATTTAACAAGGAAAAAGTATAGCAAAACCAAAGTTTCACCAGAAAAGAGTGTGAGATCCTAAACCTCACATATTATGATATTACATTCTTACTTTTGTAGCTTATTAATTGATTGAGTATCAAAAACGTTACATACTGTAACATATTAAAGATTTTTGTGATAAAGACTAACATTATACAGGAAAAATGCGAAAAAGAAGAACAATGTCTCACATCAAAAGTTGAGAACAATATGTAAAGAGGATTTTCCCCTTCCTCTAGAAAATGTTGGTGGCGTAAGCAGAAAGTATCATCTCCACAAATTGGTATTTGTGACCCACCTTGGATAGAGCATCTACAATTCCATTTTGTTCCCTATATATATGAAAGAAATTTGCCCCATGAAAAATCTCAATCAACCTTCAAATTCTTTGCATCTAGTTTATAAGTAGAGGAGGGCTTAAAGCATTACCCATTATATAACCCCCTTTGAATATCTATATATATCCATTATATCTATAGACAAGCATTTAACACAATATATGACCCACCATAAATCCATGATCTTTGCATGAGAGTTTGAACCTAGACCACCACTCCATATGAAATGATAATAATATCTCGACTTTATGACAATGTATGCACCACATCCACAAATATTATTTATTTCTACCCCATTGAAAAAACCCACAGGATATATCCCCCAAATATTCAGTGGTTGATAATATATCGATGGTCCCTTGTCAAACGCTAGCCTTGTTTTATTGAAATATGTAGCAATCTGAATACAAGTGCATTTTATATTTTGGTGAGAATATTCAAATGTAACTGCATTTCGACATCACCAAATGTCCCATAAAATATACAGTGGAAGTGTGTGATATTATTATATTTAGACATCCAAACCCACAAACAAGATTCCACAGTATTTGAGTTCCAATCAAGATGTATATTTAATATTTCTAACACACCAAACTAGATAGAGACTGTAAAAGGGCATCTAAGGAAACGATGAACAACATCTTCCTTATCACATTTGTACAGAATGCATCTCCTGAGGCCTATGAAATCACTGCAACATAAGTCATCCCAAGTCAAAATCTTATTTTGCCAAGCCAACCATATGAAACATTTAATTTTAAGGGTGATGTTCCAGCCCCATATTTTCTTGTACCATCTTCTTTCATGCAAATACCTGGACAAAGGGGTGATGTGCCGATAAGATTCCTTCTGTGAGATCTATCCCATGACATTTTTTTCATCCCACATAGAAAAAATATTATTTTTCACCCAATGTAACACTAGCCATTCAAAAATTACTCACATACTTGTTGAACATTTCAGCCAATTTGCCAACAAGTCCAAGATCTTGAAAGATTTCCCTTTAAGGATGTAAGGAGGATTTAACATGTGTGATCTAAATTTGATTTAAGTAATGTACACCCACATTATGAATACACCTAATAAGAGGAACATGCAGTGAATGATTTCTAGACAAATCCCTAATGGGATCCATATCTATCTCCAATATAGAATGAGATCCAACTTGTCATTTCAAGTTCCCTATCAACCATAATTTAATTTTCATCATGTTGTTCCATATGTATTTAGTAGAGCATGTGGCCCGAGCTGCCCAAACCCCATCCTTGATCCATGTCATTGAAGATATATTTATCAGGTACTTTTTGTTAGAAATACTAAGAGGGAGGTGAATCAACATTTCTTTTACAATTGTTATTTTATACTAGTTAACATTACTTAGTAAAACTGGAACAAAAGATGTACAATAAAAGAATGATTTTATTAATAAGAATACGAGGAATCCAATCCTCTTTTAAAACAATTCAAGTTCTAATATGTACAATAACACTTATAGTTTCTTTAGGGCTCCAATCCTAGATGAATACTCCATTCTTAAATTACAAATGAGGATCCAACCTATGCATTCCAAGCTCAAACTTGGTCTACTTTAGGAATCCAATCCTCTCAAACATTTAGGCTTCGACCTGTTTTTCCACAAGGCTCCAATCTTGTGCGATGACTCCAATCCTCTAGGGCTCCAACCCACTAATCTGCTTCATCTCTTCAAGGTGCTTTCAATGCTTCAAGACTTCCAATATGTTCTTCAAGAAGTTCTAAAAGATATATCCAAAGGCTTCAAGAATGACTTTAGAATAGATCAAAAATTGATCCCTATACTTCTTCAAAATTGTCCAAGATGAATTTCAAAAGGGTTATTCTACAAGTCTTTAATGAATGTTTCAATACTTTTTCAAATAGAGCTCCAATAGGTCTTCAATTGTCCTCCAACAATATGTCTTCAATTAGGTTACAACAAGCATTCAAGATGCACTAAGAATTAGTTCAACAAAATACACACACCATTTCACAGATCTTTAAAAATGTTGCTTCAAAATATTCTTCTCCAAAGTTTTGCTCTAAGTTTTCTCAATACTTCAAGTCTACTACAACAACTACTACAAGGATCGTTCAAGAAGTTTCCAAGACTACTCTTCAATTATGCGATAGTTGTGAATCCAAGTCTAATCCAAAACTATGACAACGCAGCTCCAAAAGATGCCTAATAGGCTGCTCTCAAGGGATGCCAAATTGCCAACCACTGTCCTCAACAAATTCAGATCATTTTGTAATATTGTGTGAATAAGACCACATATGAGATGCCACAGACCCAAAATTTGTATACCACATTTCCAAACTGTATGTAAGCCACAAGTCTGAATGATATGTGAGCCACAAGTTCGAATGGATTGGAAGTAACATGTCTGAATTCGTCAATAGAAACATGATTGAATGTATCAGGAGTAACAAGTCTAAATGACCCAGGAGTAACAGGTTTAAATTCCTGAGTTGGTCACCCACAAGTCCAAAATTCACAATGTATAAGCGTGAGGTCTAGACTTTATGTGCCACAAGTCCGAATTTAAGGTTTGATCAAGGATAGGTCTAGTTTTGCATCCAAGGAGGTCTTATCTTCTAGATGTTGAGTGATCTACTCCAAAACAGGTGAAGAACCCTGCTCCAAAAAAGTTGAAGCATATTCCAAAACCCACATAAAATATATCCCTTCCCCAAGTTCACAAGTTGTGAACTTCTTTGTTCTCCTACCTTTGGCTTGTATCTCCTCTTGTCTTGCTTTTTTTCTTCTTTCAAATTCGATGATCTATTGGAGGAGGCTCTAGGTCAAAATATAGTGGTTTGATCCTATATCAATAGTCATGTTTCTTGAGGTCATGTGGGTCGACTTATGTAGGTTCATGTTAGCTTGTTTCAAATATAATATTTTCAACTTGTAAATTAATTTTCTCTCAATCTATCAGGAGTTAAGATATAAGTAAATGCTCATTAGAAAGGTCTTGGTGTCATTTAAAATCATATGAAATCATTCTCTTGAGATTGTGCCTCATTTGACATCAATAACAATTTTCTTCCAACAATCTCCCCCTTTGTTATTAATGGCAACAACTTTTCCTAAGCTGCTTCCCCTATCATCATGTTGCTCATGTTTCTCCCCCTGTCTTCATACTTCTCCCCTTTGAAATCAATATTAGAGGAATGTTTGAAAATTTATTTTATCAAAATATGCTAATTTACTCCCCCTATTTTTATACTATCCTTTGTTATAGTGCTTCTCCCCTTGTCTTCATAATGTTTCTCCTTTGGTCATTTTATCCCCTTGAGCTTGTGCTTGAATCATTATTATCAACATTGCAATAGATAGCATTTCCAATGCACATGTTAAAAACTACTTACAGATAGGTATTTACTAACCAATAGTTGAATGCTTGCAATATAGACTTGTACAAATACATATGTAACAAAAAGGACCATGTAGTAGGTATATTTAGACTTCTTGGTGGCAAGGATGTCAGTTATATTATTCTCAAACATTCATTTTAGTTTATTCTATATCAATAACCTATGTATAGTATGTATCATTTGCTTCAAGTATGTATTCATGAAAGGATTGGGTTGAAATTATGTTAAGAATATCCAAACAACCATTTTGACCATTTACATCAATGATATAATTAAAGGCATTATTAACAAAATCTGGTTGTCCTAAAAAATTTCATTTCATTGCATTAGCTACTTGGTTTTATCCAATTTCCCATCCTCATTTTAAGAACATTATAAATCAATTTACTCGAGGTTTTCTCCAACTGATCAGTTTTTTCCTACCACCACTTTTTAAATCCATGAGCTTGACCCACCAGATGCTACATAGATGGTTAACAACATCACATAAGGTGTTGCATTTTCAGGTTCTAACGCAAGAAGGCATTATTTTGTACATTTTCCTGGTTCTATGTTTTTGTGCATTCTACAAGCACTGGACAAGGATCCTCACATAGAAATATCAGGTTTTATAGGCATTTTATCAATAAAATATCATGCCTTGTCCAAGCACCCAACATGGCTAAGAAGATCAACAATGGAACAATAGTGCTCCACTACATGTTTCATACCATAATATTTATTGATTTGATCAAAGTAACACCATCGATCATCCACTAGGCCTACATTACAACAAGAACAAATAACACCAATGAAGGTGACCTTTTTTGGGTTTGTGTGGGAGAGCTCTATTTGTTTGAACATTTTGAGGACCTTCTTGTCAACCCATGCATCTATGATCATTTCATTCTAGGAGACTACATCTGGATAACACATTTCATCAAAAACCTTGTGTGTATCCTAAATTGCTCCACATTTGGCATACATATCCACCAATAAACTTCCCACAAAAACATCCAACTCGAAATTATTATTAATTCCATCTCTATGGATCTCTATGACCTGCGCTAGAGCTACCAAATTGGCATGTGCTAGAAACAACATGGAAAGAGTGTCCAGATCAAGTTTCACACTTATAAATTCCATTTGGTGAAGGATCCTTAGAGCCTCATCAAATTTCTCACTGTGCGCAAATCCTCCAATTATCACATTCCATGACACAAATTCCCTTGAGAATGATAGTAGTAGGGATGAGGTTGGAGATCATAATATAATTATTCTCTTTAAGAGTTGGATCATCTTTTTTCTTATACTTGACTTGAGACTCCAGTCATCCTCACATGAGTTTTTCTTGCTTCTAAACTTTTTACATAGTCTAGTCATTTTGTGAAATAATATTTAAGGAAATATTCCTTAACCCTTGTTGCCCCTGTCAATGATATTCCTCTTTCTAATAGGCAAAACTTCAACATCAAAAACTTGGAGGAACATGGTTTTTCCCAATGATACCCATATTTGATCAGAAGCAAGGATTAATGCCTTGAACATTCAAGGCACACTAAAAATGTTCCTTTTATGGTTCAACATGGTTTCTTCTCCAAACTTTTGTGATTATTTCTCCATTCTTGGTTGGAAACTCTTTGGATTGTCTAGGAACCTAATTGAAGTTGTAATCTCGAGCTATATGCCCAACAATATGGTATTTGAAGCATATTTTAGTTCTAGACTTCAATAAGGGAGCATAATTTCTATCGATAAACACATTGGAGTATATTTCTACAACTTTGCTTCTAGGGAACTGATAGGGGCCCTAATAGATGTTGTAGGTTTTAACCATGTACAAAAATTTACCTCCGAACGAATTCTTAAAACCAGAAAATATACAATGGCGAGAAACGCAAAACAAATACACAAACATTTTCCCCTGGCTCCCAAAACCAGGACTACCGTATTGATTTTTCATTATATTCCTTTCAATGTTACAATACATATATATTCATGTTGAAGCATCCATAAACCCCAATCCATCAACCCTGGATTAGAACATAATTGTAGTTCCCTTGACTAAATCTACAAAATACCATGGGCATAAAACCATCATTCCCAAAACCATGTGTCAAATCCATGCACAAAACCATAGGTAGGTCTTCCCACCTAATATAGGGTCCAAAACTCTTTTCCTGGGGCATTGCACCTGACGCAGCGAAGGGGGAGCTAGTTGTCCCCCCCAACCCCCTACCTTCGCGCACTGGGGTAGTTGTGGAAAGAATATAACAGACACCCAACATTCTCCCACTTGTTGTTTTATTTTCCACACAAGGGGTCACAGGAGAGCTTAATCTCTGGTCTAACCTTGTAATTACCATTGTTTCTCTACACCAAGATAACTTCTCAGTCCTCATATATTTTGTTAATGCATCTCCAGTATTCTTTAAAGTGTCCACCTTTACTAACAATACCTTTTTATCCTCAACCATATCCCTTACAAAGTGATATTGAACATCAATGTGCTTTGTCTTTGAATGATAAGCAGGTTTCTTTGCCAACAAAATTATTCTTTAGTTGTCACATTCTATCCTTATAGATCATTATACTAACCCCATACTTGAACACAATCTCTGCAACCAAACTGCTTCCTTGCTTGCATGAGTGGCTGCCATGTATTCTACCTCTTTAGTTGAAAGTGCCACTACAAACTGCCTCTTACTCATCCAACTGACTGCACCTTCAAATAGGTTAAACACATACCCACTTGTATATCTTCTCTGATCTAGATCTCCAACCCAATTTGCATAAACAAAGTCATGAATGTCGAAAACTCTGTACAATCTTTGTCTTCCTTGTTAGCACAAATCATAATCACTAGTGCAACACAAATACCTAAAAACCCGCTTCACTGTTATCCAATGCTCCTTCCCTAGTTTCTACATAAACCTGTTGAATACTCTCACTGCATGTGCAATGTCTAGTCTAGTGCAAACTATTTCATACATCAGGTTACCGATTATGCTTGCGTGTGGAACACGAGACATGTTCTCTTCCTCTTATTGTGTCTTGGGACATTGTTCAACAGATAACTTTACACCTAGTGGAATAGGAACCTTCACTGGTTTACTATCATGCATATGAAACCTTTGTAGTATTGTCTCGACACACTTCCTTTGGTTTAACCATAGTTTCCTCTTTTCCTGATCTCATTTAATTTCCATGCCCAAAATATATTTTGCAACACTAATATCTTCCATGTCGAATTTGGAGGACAATTGGGTCTTCCAATCCTAGATAATTTATTTGTTATTTCTTATCAGCAACATATCTTCCACATACAAGACCAAATAAATAACAATTTCATCAATTAATTTAAAATACACACAATGATCTGTTTTTCTTCTAGTGAAGCCAAGTCCCAGTATAAATGTATCAAATTTATGATACCACATCCTTGGTGATTATTTTAGCCCATACAAAGAGTTTATAAACCTTCATACCAGTTATTTCTTTCCCTTCAGCACAAATCCTTCAGGTTGCTTCATGTAGATATCTTCTTCTAGATCCCCGTGAAGAAATGTTGTCTTCACATCCATTTGTTCTACCTGAAAATCAAAAGAAACAACAACAGATAAAAGTAATATAATACAAGCTACCTTGGCAACAGGAGAAAAAATATCACCAAATTTAATTCCCAACACCTGGGAATAACCTTTTGCTACCAACCAAGCTTTATATTTCTCCACCTTGCCTTCTGCACTCATCTTCTTATTAAACACCCATTTTCTTCCAATGGGTTTCCTTCCAACTGGCAACTCCACCAGACCCCGAGCCTCATTTTTTTCCAAAGATGCCATTTCATCAACCATGGCCTCTTTCCATAGTTTTCCATCCTATGAGTCTACTACCTCCCTTATAGTTTTTGGATCAACACCAGTAATAGATAAAGAAAAATTTGAACAGAGAGAAGTTAGACTATACCTTTCTGGCTACCTTCTTTCTCGAACTGATCTTCTCACAGCTGGAGTTTTTGGCTCTTAATCTTCTAATTCCTCTTCTACTGTAGAGTATGGTTCTTCCTCCTTTAGTTCAAACTCTATCTTCTCAGGTTCCTTTTGTAGGAATTCATATTTAATAACGTCTTTCACCTGTCTAAAAACCACATCTTGATTGTACACAACCTTCCTTGTTTCTGGGTTCTAAAGCTTACAACCTTTTAAACCATCCTTATACCCAATAAAGATGCACCTTCCATATTTACTATCCAACTTGGTTCTTTTCTCCTTTGGAACATGCACATATGCATCACAACCAAATACCCTCACATGTGAAAGAGAGGGTTTCTTACTAGTTCATTCCTCTTGTGGAGACTTATCCTCCAAGGCTGATGAAGGTGATTTGTTGACCAGGTTACAAGCAGTCTCCACCACATCTACCCAAAATCCATATCCTAAACTGACACCACTGAGCATGCTTCTTTCATTTTCCATCAACGTCTTGTTCACTCTTTCTGCAACTCCATTTTGTTGAGGCATGTATGGAGTAGTATTTTTTCCTGCTATAACACACTTCTTACATAAATATTCAAATTCCTTCTTGCAGAACTCTCCACCATTATCTGTCCTTAGCACCTTTATCTTCTTCTCTATCTAGTTTTCCCCCAGAGCCTTAAATTATTTAAACTTGTCAAAGACTTTCGATTTCTTCTCAAGGAAATATATCCATGTATTCCTTGAGAAGACATCTATAAATGATACATAGTACACATACTTACCCAATGTTGGAACCAACACAGGTCCAAACACATCACTGTGCACAAGCTCTAATATCCCTTTTTCCCTCTTAGTAGCAAAGGGGAAACTCACCCGCTTCTGCTTCTTATATACACAGTGCTCACAGAAATCGAAATCTAGAGAGAAATTAAACATACCTTTGACCATAACATTACCATGAAGTATTCAAAGGCCCTTCTCTCCAATATGTCCAAGCCTTTGATGCTTTTGATGCTCCACTTTTAAGAACCACAGAATTTTTGCACCCATCAATAACAACGCTACCCAGAAGCTTGTACAAAGTTCGAATCTGAACTCCTCGTATCGATACCAGTGCTCCCTAAACCATCTTGTAGGTATCTCTCTTGAACATTGTTTCTACACCTACATTATTCATCTTGCTTACATAAATCAGATTTTTGGCTAATGCAGGAATATTCAAAACACCCAGAAGTGTTCTAATCCTTCCGCCTTGCAACTTCAGCTTGAATTTTCCATATCCAATGATCCTATCCTTACTGCCATCCCCTAAGAAAACATCACCACCATCATGTTTCTCATACTCACAAAAACACTCCCTATGAGGAATGAAGTGAAAGGATGCACGTGAGTCAATCAACCATGCCTCATTATCTACATGTGTGCTTGAAGAAAAAGCCAAGTACACATCCCCACCTTCATCTATGGTGGTTTTCCCCTCTACAGAAGGAGCATCATCAAATCCCTTTCCTTTATCAGGAGCTTTAGATAGTCCCTTTTGAAGTGCCCTTCCTTTCCACATTTCCACCACACCTTTATAGGTTTTCCTGAATATTTATATCTCCCTCTATATTTAAATCTCCCACACAAGGACTTATTTTTGTTTCTGTTTTGGGACCATCCTCATATAAACAAGGAATCACCATCCTTGCCCTCCATATTTTTCTGTCTCATCTCCTCTGACATCAAGGATGAGACTATTTCATCAAACTGCAAGGTAGATGTATTGCTACTTATTGCAACAACCAGACTATCCCACAAATCTCGTAGAGAACACAACAAACTTATGTACTTTCTTCGTCTCAAATTTTAATATCAATAGATAACAACTCACTTACCACATTATTAAATGCGTTCAGATGCTCTCTCACAAAATCTCCATCCTTCATCCTTAGGTTGTACAACATTTTTCATAGGAACAGTTGATTCACCAGATCCTTAGATTGGTACGAAGTCCCTAACTTGTCCCACAAAACCTTCATCGTAGCTTCCCCTGATACATTAAATAATACTAAATCTGAGATACACAACTATATTAAGCTCTTTTCTTTCTGATCCAAATTCTTCCAGTCTTTATTGGACATTGTCGTTCCTTTAGTACCCAAATCTACTGCGACCCATTGATATTTATCCACCAGTAGATCCTCCATCTTGATTTTCCACAACTCGAAACTCTGACCATTAAATTTCTCTATCTCTATCATTCTATTGCTCGTCACCTTCTTTCACCGCAAGAATTGATCCTGCAGATCTCCCACTGTATAGGGTCTACCACAAGCCTGAGAAAAACCCCTTAGCAGCAAAGGCATCCCCTTTGTTATCCTCCACAATATCCCAAGGCTTAGAAGGGAAATCGAAGGAGGTAACCTCAAACCATTTGGGCTTAACATCTAGCCCTACTAAACCATAGGGGGATTTCTCTATGAATTCACAGCCAATGATGACTGGAATGGGAAAATATTTTAGGCTACATATGTTAGGCTCAGGTAGGGTTTTGAAAGTTTTAGGTTTTCATGTCGGATAAGGGATGAAAACCAGGTAGCTAGGTCAAAGGATCAAAGGGTTACAATAGCAAAGCTCTATAGGAGCAAGGTATTAATGATTTTGTGATGGATTTAGGGTTTTTTGGTGTATTGTAGTGCTTAAAAGAAGAAAAAGTTCTTAATGAGCATGTGCACCATGAATTCATTAAGAAGGGACGAAAATTATACAAAATGATATTCCCATCAAAATAGAGCTTTATGCAAAGAATTATTCTTATAACCTTTAAGGCAGACCACTGAAGAGATAAGATATAAAAGGAGATATGTATATCATTCAAATAAAACTAAAACAGAGAAAATGCATCATCACAAACTCACTGCACATGAATTCTTAGATAATGGTTGCATACTGCTCCTTTGATTTCCTGAGTAAAATGTTGAAATACAAGCTAAAAGTGTTCCCACCTCTGATGTCCAACCAGTTCTATGACTAATAAAATGATACATATAGAGTAAGAAACCATTTCCCCACTCTCAGAGGTCGAATCCCTCAATGTATCATCAGTTACATGAAAATCTCAACCAAAACCCTAAAGACTAGGGAGGTTCAAACAAACCCTCCATTTAGAAAAACTGATACATTTGACCTCAAATTAACCTTTAAGGGCATGGATCTAGGTTAAAATTATTCTACCAAAGCCTATGTACCCATAATTATATCTTTAAAACATCAAAATAGGAAAACTACATCATAAGTCGAAATCTGCTGAAAAATGTTGAAGGAAAGCTTTCACAGGGATATGCATAGAGCCTTCTGCAAAAGCGCAATGCCATATTCCAGCTCACTTTTGAAGGCCTTCCACTTCTCCAAATTGAGATCTTGATGGCTCATTGGAAATATGTGGATGTCCAGTTGTTATTTGGACCCAATAGTAGGGATAAAAATCGATTTTCCCAAGACTACCTTGATATGCGCAACACCTAGTCCAAACCAACGACAAAAAGTGACTTTTTGGCCCCCTTTTTGACATTTTCTCTCAATTTGTCAGCTGAAAAGTTAGAAAAAGTGGATAGATGAGATGCTTAGGCCATTATCTATCCAATTATGGTGAGTTATTGGAAAAAAGAGCCCTGAGGAAAAAACAAGTGCTACGCTTATAGCTGTGTCAAAATTCCTGGGTTTTCTGCAAAAATAGGGCTCAATGATGGAGAGATATCTCTCTAAAAATAAGGGTTTTGGGAAACCTGAGAGAGGTTTGTGTAGATAAGGATTTTGCATAGAAAAAAACTCTCATTTTTTCGAAATTCATTTTCATTTGCTTGGAATCTGTGCCACAAAATATGACTAAAATAGGAAATTAATTTGAATTTTTTTTTTTTCTGACATAGGCCTCGAAGAAAGTTGCATATATCCCAATATATAATACCTGTGTAAACAATGAAGGATTTATTTGTTCCTTGATCTATGATTGACAAAAACCTCTTTCAATTTTGTGACATTCATCTTCATTACTTCAGAAACAGATTTTGAAGTAAAATCGTCCCTATGTGCCGCAAATGACCTGTGAGGCCAGGCAGTAACTCCTTAAAGAAAAACTAATTCGTATGTATATTCCATCAAGTAGGTCTTCATTATATACATGAGGGAGAGACTGTTCAGTTCATCTCCCGATTACTGTTCATATTACTTATTTATCTATTTACATGTATTCACCCAATCATGAGGATTAGGTGTCAACATTCCCCCCCTTAATCTGAAGGGATGTTGGTGAGTCCGAGAATCGTTTTTAATCGTTCAAGATTTTCTCTTCCAATATCTTTGGTGAAGATGTCTGCAATTTGCTCATTTGTGGAACAATGACGGAGATGGATTGTTTTGGTGTCAACATGATGTCGAATCAGTTGATATTTAGTATTGATGTGCTTCGTTCGATCATGGAACTTTGGGTTCTTTGCCAACTTTATTGCAGAGGTATTGTCAATCATGAGTGGAGTTGATTACACTTGTTTTACCTGCAAATTTTCTATAATTTTCCTGAGCCACACAATTTCTTTTTTTGCTTCAGCGGTTGCCACGTATTCTGCTTCTGTTGTGGAATCTGCTGGAACTGATTGTTTGCGTGATCTCTAAGAGACAGGTCCTGTACTAAGACTCATAGCATATCCTGAAGTAGATAACCTAGTTTCTTTGTCTCCATCGAAGTCTGAATCAGAGTATCCAATCAAGCTGAAGTCGTCCACCTGTGTATACTTGATTCCAAAGTCTTGAGTTCCCTTCAAATACCTTAGAACTCTTTTTGTAGTAGACTAATGTCCCTCACAAGGCTTTTGCATAAACCTGGAGAGAATTCCAACAGCAAATGAAATGTCTAGTCTGGTAGTAATTAGGTAGTTGAGATTTCCTACAAGCTGTCTATACTTTGTTGCATCCTCAAATTCTTTTCCTTCAATAGATGTGAGCTTTAAGTTTTATTCCATTGGAGTAGTAAGCGGATTGCATTCTGTCATGCCAAACTTGTTCAACAGATCTCCAATGTATTTCTTTTGAGAAAGAAATATGGACTTCAGATGTTGGGTTACTTCAATGCCAAGATAGTAATGAACATAGCCCAAATCAGTCATCTCAAAACTTTTCCCCAATTCGTTCTTTATGTATGTAATGTAGCTTTCATTGTTCCCTGTCATCAAAAGATCATCTACATATACCACAAGATATACAACTATTTTTCCAACTTTCTTGACAAATAAAGTTGCATCATTAAGATTATAATGTTTGAAATTGAGTTTCAGAAGATGCTCAGTTAGTTTTTCATATCAGGCTCGCGGTGCTTGTTTGAGGCCATAAAAGGACTTCACAAGTTTGCATACTTTATGTTCATGTCCCTTCACAGCAAACACTTCAGGCTAAGACATAAAAACATTCTCTTTTAGATCTCCATTCAAGAAAGCAGTTTTTACATCCATTTGATGGACTTTCCAGTTGTTCTGAGATGCTAATGCAAAGAGTGTCTGGATGGTAGCCCATTTTGCTGTGGGGGCAAAAGTCTCCTCATAATCAACCCCTTTCTTCTGTGCAAAACCTTTTTCCACAAGCCTAGCTTTTTGCTTGTCAAGTGAGCCATCAGCTTTATACTTGTTCTTGTAGACCCACTTGCAGC